>PVJN01002742.1:0-111517 GCA_004026805.1 Lasiurus borealis
ATTGCTTCCAATTCCAGCTCAGGTAATCCTGATTCAAGAAGCAAAGGTAAGAAGTCAGTGTCACAATGGAAGGTAAAATGACAATGTTTTTCAGAAGTAATATACAGCACAATAGAGTGAGATTTCAATGATATAATATTACCTCAATGATACAGAGGTCATTAGTCAGAAACTTAAACTATCTAGAAGGTGGCCACATACTGAGAAATGATAGAGTAAGAAAAGGTCTGTGGATCACAGAAAACCTGATGTTAAAAAGTTCGCACATAAATTGATGTTATCATAGGAGAATCGCTCCGGATTACTGGAAAATTTTCAAAGATAATTATAACGATTTTGGTTAATGATTTTTCCGTTTACAGCACATAAGAATACTAGTATGCTATAAGTAGGGATGGTGTCATTATCATGGTCTGAGAGCTGTAAGCAACAGGTAAAATATACTGTATAAAAGGCACAAACTAAAGGGCATAGCCTAGGGCAGTGGTCGACAAACAGCGGCTCGCACATGCGGCTTGCAAGCTGCAGTTAGCCGCTCTGTTGACTAATGAGTGTGCTGACCACTGACCTAGACTCTCAATTCCAATAATTATAGGCTATTGTTGTTTCTTGTGATTAAGCTCATATCCCAGTAGTCGGCAAACTCATTAGTCAACAGAGTGGCAAACTGTGGCTTGCGAGTCGCAGTGTGCCAACTACTGGCCTAGATCATTCAGTAAATGTACAAAGCTCTATAGTTGTTAATCTGAAAATATAATCCTATATAATTCCTAAAAAATAAAGAGAGAATATCCAAATTGACCCTCACACCTTTGTGTCACAAGATGCCCCCACACATCATCACCAGATGGCTGCCTCATGCCATCACAAGATGGCCGCCCCTGCAGTGTCATAAGATGATCAGCAGGGGAAGGCAGTTGACCAGGCCTACAGGGAGGGCAGTTGGGGGTGACCAGGCCTGCAGGGGAGCAGTTAGGTATCAATTATGCTGGCAGGGGAGCGGTTAGGTGTCAATCAGGCCAGCAGGGGAGCGGTTAGGGGGCTATCAAGCTGGCAGGCAGAGTGGTTAGGGGCAATCAAGCAGCCAGGTAGGCAAGTGGTTAGGAGCCAGCAGTCCTGGATTGTGAGAGGGATGTCCAAGGGGTCCCAGATTGGAAAGGGTGCAGGTTGGGCTGAGGTACACTCTCCCCTCCTCCCCCAGGGCACGAATTTTGTGCACCGAGCATCTAGTAGTGTAATAATTGATGCTTATGACAAATGAAAAAAGAGATTGAATTATGTTTTGTAATGGAAGAAAACAGTGTATGCATTTTAGAAAGTTTTTGTGGGGGAATATTTTTTGAAAGCTTTGATTATTTATGTACCACTTATGTAGGAGAAACATTGTAAATAAACAAATTCTAGAAATGTAGGGACTGTTAAGTAAATTATGGAATATGTAATTATAATGTGCTGTTAACTGAAAAAAGAGAAAAGCATAATCCAAGATATTATGTTCAGAATAATTCTACTCTTACAAAGTATTTCATATATTAATACAAAAAAATGCTGTTAGGCTATCTATCCTTGGTAGATTTTACATCGTGAGATTAAGAGTAACATTTATTCTAAGATTTCTAATGGCTGCTTATAATTTATAAAACGAACATATATTAGATAATTAATCATTCCCTCCAAATTTATATGTTGAAGTTCTAACTCCCAGCACCCCAGAATGTGACTGTCTTTGGAGATGATTTGGTTAAAATCGGGTCGGTAGAGTGGGCTCTGTGACTGGTGTTCTTATAAGAAGAGGAGATTAAGACGCAGAGAGAAAGACTATGAACCACGAGGACACTGCAAAAAGGAGGCCCTCTGCCAGCCAGTGAGAGAGAGAGTCCTTACAGAAAACCAAACCTGTCAACACCCTCACTCTGGACTTCTGACTTCCTGAACTGTGAGGAAATAAAGTTGTTGTTTAAGCCACACAGTACGTGATACTCTGTTATGGCAGCTCGAGAAGACTAATTCAATTTTTTAAAAATCAAAGTATAGCCAAGACCGGTTTGACTTAGTGGATAGAGCATCAGCCTGTGGACTGAAAGGTCCCAGGTTCGATTCCGGTCAAGGGCATGCACCTTGGTTTCGGGCACATCCTAGTAGGGGGTGTGCAGGAGGCAGCTGATCGATGTTTCTCTCTCATCAATGTTTCTAGCTCTCTGTCTCTCTCTCTTCCTCTCTGTAAAAGGTCAATAAAATATATTTTTAAAAAATTAAAGTATAGTTAAAAACAGATAGAGAAGAGGGTGGAGGCGACTTAAGATTCTTCCTTACAGCTGCCTGGAAATCTTGGTAGACTTTCAGGAACTGTGTCATGAAAGCTGCTGTAGGATTGAAATAAATGAGTCTCACAACTGATCTATCAGAAGAGGGATAAGACAGGCCTGGAATCCAGGCAAATTCTGAAAGTGAGCTAGTTAGTTTCTTTTAATTTCAAAGTCACACAATGGAATTATCACCGCTGTGTGTGTTTTTCAACTTCAAAATGAAATAGATGAAAATATCTGATAATTCTATCATCACGAGTTTTATACTATTGAAGTGTTTCTTTTCTTTGTTTTTTGTACATAAAGTTTATAGTTCCTTCATTCATTATCAAAACTTAAAAACATCAGCTATGTCCTCCAACAGAAGAATGGATAAATGATGGTTCGTCTCTACAATGGACTATGGTACAGGTGAAAAACGAGATGCTATCAGACCACAGAAAGACACGGAGAACATCACAAGCGTTCCTTCAGGAGGAGAATGCTAACGTGCCAGAGCAGCAGTGAATTATTTCAACACAGCTGTCTCCTAAACAGTGCTCCGTGGGAAATCCATTCTGTGGGGTAACGTGTATTTCCTGAGAAAAGGAGTTCCATAATCAAGAAAGAAATTGGGTGCAAGAAATTAAACTCATTCAACACTTCTTAAAACCTGTAATATGCATGGTGAAATTTTAATAGAAATGATCTATGTGCCAGGTAGCATTTGGTTTGCTATACTTTAGCACAAAGTCCTTTTTTTTGAAACTCTCAGGCCTAGTGTTCAAGACATCTAGGGGGACAAAATCTGACCCAATTATTATATTTCTGAGAGCCCTGCTATGGAACGTTCTGGATAAGAAGACAAAATTGCTTTCCTTAACATCAACGGCTCACCTTACCATTAACTACAAAAAGGTAGATGTTACACTGTAATTTAAAACACACATGTGGAGCCAGCGTGGCTCAGCTGGTTGAACATCATTCTATGCACCGAAACGTTGTTGGTTCAATTCCGGGTCAGGGCACATGTCTGGGTTGTGGGTTTAATCTCTACGGAAGGCAACCAATCGATGTTTCTCTTACATCGTGTTTCTGTCTCTCTTCCTCTCTTCAAGCATGTCCTCCAGGTGAGGATTAAAAATAAAAATAAATTTAAAAAATACACAAGTTGAGTGAAGGTCATATGTCTACATGTAGCTGTATATTATTTTCAGTGGCATTAATGAAAAGGTATTTCATTCTTGAAAAACAAAAGCTCTGTGCAACGACAGTGACTTGTTCCTCACTGCAAAAGAGGTGTCTGTCCCCAACACGTACTGTTCAGCCTGGAAGTGGGTCTGACAGCGGTGGCCTGGAGTGGCGCCGGCAGGATCTCTGACTTGATGGTCACACTGCTGACCGCACCGTCCATCCTCTCTGTCTCGCACAAGCCTGGCATCGGGGCTGCCTTCTCCAGCGAGGGTAGTAACTGATCAAACTGGTCGAGGTCAGCTGTAAACTATGAATGGAAACCACCGTTAGAGCAAGTATAGTCTATGCTTTCAGCAGAAACAATGTAGAAAAAAAGCTGCTACTTTAAACTCTAGGAATTAAATGCGGCTCAGAAAGAATGAAGAAAGAAGAAATAATTAGAAGGATGGAGACCTCGCTAAAATGACATGACCTAACTATTCCACCGGAAGAAATCTGAATGCTTATGATATTCATATACTGCAGGATATAAGATAATATACACGTCATATTTATCTAACGTATCTCTGTCTAAAACTTACGCATAGGAAAAGGACTGAACTGGAAAGAAGTGTTAAGAGTACTGTGATAGTTATCAACAATCGTTATCAAGGGTAATTTTTTTCCTGTCATATTTCTTTCAAAATTTTGTGAAACGAATTATTTAATGATGGAATAAAAAATTACATATATATTTACATTAATAGATCTGTCTTCTAGGACAGGGAGTCCTAATACCTGTCTGAGGTTATGCACAGAAGAAAACTGGCCTTTATTTCACTGCATTATTCTGCTATGATTACTCTGAGATAAGTCATCAATATAAAATGTCTACCTATTTGTATTTCATTATTTGATTCAACTGAAACTTATAGTTCTAGATTGCATAAATAGAACTATTTGTATGTATTTTCAAAATGGCTGGCTTCTTTTACTTAGCATTACATTTCTGACATCTTGCTGCATGTAGTAACTCATTTATTTTTATTGCTGCATAGTACCCCATTGTATGAATGTCACAGTATATCCTTCTACTGTGATATATTTGGGGGTGTTTCCAGTTTGGGGCTAATACAAATAAAACTACTGTGAACATTTTTTAACGTGTCTTTTGTTACAAAAAATACTAACCATAAAGTAAAAAAATGACAAACTGAACTACATTAAGATGAACTTCACTAAAAATCACCAACAAGAAAAAGAAAAGGCAAGCCACGTAACAGAAGATATCTGCAAATATAAAAGTAATAAAGGACTCATCTAAACTATAGAAAGAACTCTTAAAAGTCATTAGGAAAGAGGCAACATACTGGACAAGACATCTGAGTAGGCAATTCACAAAAGAAGAGATCCAAATGACTTCTACACACTTATTAGAGAAGCTGAAGCTGTGAGATACTGCTACACAGACCCAGAGTGGCTAAAAATTAAAGGACTGAGAAGACCAAATCTTAGTAAAAACACGGGACAACTAGAAGAAATTTTCATACACTAGGAAAACTGGATTTATCTACTAATGATGAAGACATATTATCTTATAATTCTGCAATTGCAATTTTAGGTATGAACTAAGCAAAAACGTGTGTGCAAGTGCATCAAAATAGGTATATCAGGACTGTACACAATGGCATTATTTAATACAGCTATTACTTTTAAAATATATATATATATTATTGATTTTCTACAGAGAGGAAGGGAGAAGGACAGAGAGCCAGAAACATCGATGAGAGAGAAACATCGATCATAATACAGCTATTACTTTTAAAGTTAATTTTATATATAGAGAGTTTTAATGCCGTCATTATTTAAAACTGTTTTCAGCCGAGACTGGCTTGGCTCAGTGGATATAGCATCGGCTTGTGGACTGAAAGGTCCGGGGTTCGATTCCGGTTGGGGGCATGTACCTTGGTTGCGGGCACATCTCCAGTATGGGGCGTGCAGGAGGCGGCTGATCGATGTTTCTCTCTCATCGATGTTTTTGACTTTCTATCTCTCTCCTTCCTCTCTGTAAAAAATCAATAAAACATATTTTTTAAAACTGTTTTCAGCTTAAGAACATGACTTTTAGCTTAGCTGTACTAAAAAACATGAGAGAAAGCCCTATCCTCAGAGAGCACACAAATAAATAACCAAACAGTGCTGTTACAATAGTAAACAGAGACAGCCCAGGCTCTGTCCAGTGCGGAGGGAGGACATGGCTAACTCGGGCGATGGGGCAGGTGGTGAGAGAGAGATGGTGTCTGGAGTGGTCTGTGCAGACGGGTTCCGCAGACACAGAAAGGGGGCAAAGCAGAAGATGCTTAGAAGAGGGGCTTATCCCAGGACTGGCAAGGACTGCCATGTGCCTGAGGGGAGAGAGCTTTCTGTAGGAGAGAAGAAAGTACAGCTGGTTCAAGAAAAAGGACTGGCTGAAACTGGTTTAGCTCAGTGGATAGAGCGTTAGCCTATGGAATGAAAGGTCCAGGTTTGATCCCGGTCCAGAGCATGTACATTGGTTGCGGGCACATCCCCAGTAGGGGGCGTGCAAGAGGCAGCTGATGGATATCTCTCTCATCGATGTTTCTAACTCTCTATCCCTCTCCTTTCCTCTCTGTAAAAAAAAAATCAATAAAATATATTTTAAAAAAAAGAAAGAAAAAGGACTGATGCATACTAATTTTGAATCTTCTCCCACCATGGAGAGTCTTATTGATAACCTGCTTTGTCAATACATTTTCAGCTATTTTATGGATGTCTATATTCTGTGTAAATAATTTGTAAGCTCCTAAAGAGGAAGGACCATATTTCTGTTTTTCTTAAATTCCTTCAGAGTCCACAGCAATTATCCAATACAGGCAGCTGCCTGTTAATTTTTGCCCACCCTCGCCCCAGCCTAAGCACAGAGGTAGTGATTCCATAACAATGTAAAGGTTTATCGACATTTACTTCTGCTTCAGGCATGTCACATACCTACCACCCAGAATATTCAAGCGCTTACTCTGACAGGGGCCGAGCGTGGTTAGAGTCAGATGAGAAGAAAAACAGCCTTAGAAAATGTTTCAAAGGAAATGAAACAGCAAAACAGGACCATATGGGCAGCCTCATCTACCTTTTCATCTCTCTCCCATGTCATTTACATCAGTTTCCCAAGCTGATCTGCACATCACAGCTCTGGGGAACTTCTTTAAAAAATAGATTTCTGGCGGAAACCAGTTTGGTTCAGAGGATAGAGCAGTGGCCTGGGGACCGAAAGGTCCCAGGTTCGATTCTGGTCAAGGGCATGTTCCTCGGTTTCGGGCACATCCCCAGTAGGGGGCGTGCAGGAGGCAGCTAGTCCATGTTTCTCTCTCATCAATGTTTCTAACTCTCTACCGTTCTCCCTTCCTCTCTGTAAAAAATCAATAAAATATATCTTAAAAAAATAGATTTCTGGGTTCTATATTCTCAGATCGTTATATTCAAAAGCTAAGGTTGGGAGGAGAGAGCAGGAAAGATATTTTTTAAAAAATCTCCAAAGATGTGAACTCTTTTGAGTATATAAAAAGAAATACTGCCGAGACCTGACTGGCTCAGTGGATAGAGTGTCGACTTGCAGACTGAAAGGTCCCAGGTTCGATTCCGGTCGGGGGCATGTACCTTGCTTGCGGGCACATCCCCACTGTGGGGCGTGCAGGAGGCGGCTGATCGATGTCTCTCTCTCATCGATGTTTCTGACTTTCTATCTCTCTCCCTTCCTCTCTGTAAAAAATCAATAAAATATATTTTTTATAAAAAAAAAAAAAAAAAGACTTACTTACTTAGAATGATGCCTTAATAGGGTAGCCCTCCCAAGTTCCACAGAGAACTTCCGGAGGCATCCTATGACGTTTCAACCGTTGACACTACTATAGCCCATGGAGAGGGCAAAACAGCCTGAATCCAGTCCGGATTCTGATGGGCGTAAAAGAAACGAAAAGGACTGAAAAACACCTCGCCACGCTCATCCTAGGAGCGAGGGCACCCACCTGGTTCTGGGCCTCCAGTTTGATGTCCTCGGGGGCAGGTTTGGTCATGGGGGTTGGGTTTGTGTTACAAGGGTCCATCTGCTCTTTCTTCTCCACTTTCACCTTGACGTCGTCCAGGCTCAGGTTGGGGGTTGATCTCAGGTCCTTCTCGTCTTTGTCCAGAAGGTAGCGCAGGAGCTGGTGGTCTTTCGAGTCCTTTTTCTTGGAAGCGTCCATCTCCAGTTTGATGGCGCCCCCCGGCCCCGGGCCGGTCCCCGGCCCCGGAGCGGCCGCGCTGTCCTTCTTGTCAGGCTCCACGGACAGGGTGGTGAGGTCGGAGGGGCTGCCCTCCTGCAGGAGGCGGTGCAGGATTTTGTGCCTCTCGGTGAGCGAGCTGTGAGACGAGGGGCACGAGCCGCCCGAGGGGTTGGCGGGGGCCGAGCTGGAGGTGCCGGTGCAGGACAGGACCTCCTTGCAGCTCGTGTCGATCTCGGCGTGCCGCAGCTGCTGCTCGGCGGTGGTGGTGAGCAGCTGCACCAGTTTGTGGCTGGTCTGCGAGTACTTGCTGTCCCCGTCCGACAGCCGGTCGTTGTGCAGAAGCGCCGGCTCCAGGGGTTTGCCGTCGCTCGAGCTGTTGTCGGGCTGGATCATCTCGCTTAGGAGGGATGCGATCTCTTTGCTGTCTTTGGACTCGGCTTTGGGGGGCTGCAGATTTAACCGGCTGGGCGAACTCTGGGAGCCCATCTGTCTGAGGACGGGGGACCCGGCGGAGAAGCCCCCGGAGTTGGCGGGCCCCTCGCTCAGGCCCTGCAGGGACGGGCCGGGCAGGGCGGGGTACGCTCGGTTGCCGCTGTTGCAGGCGGTGCCTGGCAGGCCCCCGGGGGAGCTTAAGGCCGGCATGTTGGGGGGAAAGGAACTGTTGGGCATCCTGGGCCTGGCCGCCAGCCCCGAGCTCCCCTGTCTCCGTGGAGACATGAACTGTGCGAGCGCCATGCCGGTACCTTCCATGGGAGAGTGACTGAGGTTCAAGGAGGGATTGGCGCTCTGGGGATTGGCCTGCCCCTGGTTTAAGGCCACGCCGGCCACCATCTGACCGCCGGGGGAGCAGCCGAACCCCCCCTGGCCGCTGCTCGAGTTGCTGTGGCCGCTGCTGTGGAGGTCGGCGCTCTGCTGGCGGCCCACCCGGGCGGACGCCATGGTGCTGTTGGCCGGGGGTAAGGAGGAGGCGCGGGCCACCCCGTGAGCTGGAGAGATGGCGGGGTTGATGGAGGGGTTCACTCGGGGAATCGGCATGCCAGAGTTCGTGTCCTCTTGAGGAGAAAGACCACTGTGTTCCCTAGGGGAGAAGAGACATTATTATTCAGGCATCTTTACTGGCTTCCGTTTAACGATTTCTGTGATGCATAGCATAAAACAAGGCCGCTCACTAAGGGAAAACAGTGCGCTGGTATTATTACTGTGAAATATTAGCAGCTCTTAATAGGAAGGAGAGCGTGGTCAAGTTGATAATGGTTTCTGGTATATGGGAACCAAAATCTTTCTTGGCCTTGGAAAAAATACCTAATATATATGTACATACATATATATATATATATATATATATATATACTTGTAAAAATTTAGTACAAATAATTCGCATTATAATAATTTTGGTCGAAAGATACAAACTTCCCACATCTCTGCTTACAAAGCATTTATTCATGACTCCCTGGTTAGGGCTTTTAAGTATTTCAACTCCAAAGAGGAAGACTGGGTAAGGAAAATACTATGTCACTGATGTGAAAATTAAAAAAGGGTGATATGCAGACATAGCAGATGTTTTGAAAGAGAAATCACAATATGAAAAAAAGAACTGTGTTAATTCTCTTCACAAGCATAAATTAAGCTAAAATTAGGAAAAAGCAGAATACTAAATTCAGATTTTCAGTTAGTTTTTTACTCAAATCCATCATTCTGACAACAGGTTTGTGACTGGTATAATCATGTTCCAATAAGCAAATGTATCAGATGAGGAAAAGATGAAGTGAGGGGAAATGTCCTTGTTTCTGTTTACTGCTAAATTTTAAATACATAGGTGTAAATGTGTGATTTTTGAATAATTCATAGGATCAAAGAATGGTCCCATGAATGCCCCATATATAACAATGTAAGACATGTTTAGAGAAGAGACAAATTAGGGACGATGATAGTCAAAAACTTCAAGTTGATAGTTTAAAGATTTGTAGTTGGAGAAACTATCAACTTGAACTCAGAAGCCATCCAAGTCTGCCCTCATAAAAAGGAAACATTTAAAAATAAAATTACAATATCAATAAACTCTCAAATCTCTTATAAGACCATCTATGGAAAGTTGAAAGTTTTTATCCACTTTTTTGATTTTTCCTCTAGAACACGTATTTTCCAGCCTCACCTCTCCTATCTCCCTTTTAATCAACACAGCTACTGTTAGGTGACAAAACTAGACAATCCAATGTGGATATTCTGATTATATAAACTCATCACACAACTTTAATGCCCAATTTAGCATTTCTGTTTTCTAGCCATCAAGAGTATAAAATGTTTTCCTAAAAAAAGAGATGTGAACTGACTTATTTCATATGAAGCTCTCCAAGTAAGTAGTACCTGTCGATGATATGAATTCCCATGATGAAAGGTTGCATGTCTGGACTTTGAGGGTAGCAAAGTTTACACTTGGTGTGGGCGCTAAGCATTGTCCCATCATTCAATATGAATCTATAGGATGGGCTGGAGGCAGTGCCACGAGTCATCACTGTTTCAAACAAAAGAGAAACCTAGTTAAAATTCGGACACTTGCACTTGGGGCAAAGGAGAATTACCAAGCCTTACTCTACCTAAAGCTTCGTTCTTCATATGCCCTCCCAAAGCTGCCTTCTCAGATTCAAAAGATAGTTCAAACGGAGCGGATCTCGGAGGGGGAAAATGATTCTGGCTGAAATATACCACCTAATGACAAGTATTAACTCACTCCTACTCGATGGGTGGCCTTTTCACATAAGTTATGATTATGAAAAAACCCCAACCAGAAAAAAATCAACCTGAATCTTTCCCTATAAAAGGACAGCTCTTTAAATTTATTTATTGTGTCTATTAAAAACGCCAGAAAATTACCTTCTCCCCTCTTACTTTCAGTATTATGTCTAACAAGTTCTTTCCCTCTTTACTGGCTGATTTTTTAAATAACAGCTTTACTGAGATATAAATCACATATCATAAAATTCATCCTCTAAGTTTTGATTCGTTTACAGAATTCCTTAACTAAAAGTCAAATTTAACTTTTCACTAAGAAATGAATCCCTTACTGAATTCCTTTCCCATCTCAAATTCAGCCAAATCAATGGCACATTTACCAAATATAACACACCAAAAATTTAGTTTCTAATGAAATAATAGGTGATGAAAAAGAATCACTAAGGTCCTGTTTGACAAATTATTATATTCACATATCTATAATTTTTATGTTTGAATTTAGTTTAGTAAGCAAATTAAGATAAAGCCAATGATTATTAATGTAAGGAACAAAAACGAGGTTAAAGCAGTCAATTCACTATCTAAACAACATAATTTTCTTTTGTAACGAAGCTTTTATTAACAGCAGGTAAAACTCTAACCATACTGGTAACTATTTACTAAATATAGAAAGGCCATGCCTAACTACCAAGTAAGAAAATATTGTTCTTCAGTAATACAATATAATCCTATTTTAAGAAAGGTTTAATAGGTAGCTTCAGCTATACCGAGCTTAAAAATCATATCTACGGAAACACAAGCATTACTACCACAAATTAGGATTATAATTTAGCCTGTAATAAATGCACTCCTATTTTCCAAAGACATTTCAGGAAAGACTTCAAATACATTTTAAAGACAGGTGAAAAAGACTTAAAATGACTTAATAATAAATAATTTCTGAAGCTATGTATTACTTTAAATAAATAGAAGACATGCTCTATTTTACTGTTTTGTGTATATCGTATAAACTGAAGAGGGCATAATCTGTTATAAATCTAAACCATCTGCCTAAGTACCAAAACCAGGATATAAATTTAATTGAAACACTTAAAGATTTATGTTCAAACAATGGAATTCCTTACCCATCTCGTAATTTCAGCCAAATCACTGGCACATTCCCCAAATATAACGCACAAAGAAATTTAGTTTCTAATGAAGAAATTGATGATGAAAACATCTTTAATGAAAATTAATAATTTTTGTGTAAGATTGTAAGTAAATGTTTGCAATAGCAAACCCTAAAAAAATATTAACAATTACTGATTAGTATCTTTTTTGGAAAATACAATAATGACAAGAAGTGGCCTTTTGAGATCATTAACTTTTGGGATAATGATAAAGCTACAGTTATATAAAGGGCCAGATAAGACACAATGTATGTCATGTTATTTTGCATATGCCATTCTGTCTTTATCTCCACCACCGGCCATTGCTCTTTAGAATCTCCTATCTCTGGGAAACCCTCACTGGCTTTTCACCACTGACGTGTCCAGTCTGGTAGCCATCCATCACATGTGCTAATTAAATTTAAGATTAAATAAAACTTAAAATTCAGTTTCTCGTCACATTGGCTACATTTCAAGCACTCATGTGGTTAGTGGCAGCACAGCTCTGTACAATCTGACTTTGACTTGAATTTCCAATCTTATTTCTCACTGCTTCCCAGACATTTATTCTGTATCTCTTTGTAGGAAGTAGATAACTTTTTACACTTATTTTTCTTTTTCAGCCCAAATAAACATAAGGGCAAGTTTTATGCCCCATTCTTGTTTTCCACTCTCCATGGAATCTTGAACAATGATGCTCTGCATATAAATTCATACAGTCAGTCCTTGCTGATTGATTCTCAACTTAAATTTCACCTAAATAGGGTAATATTGACCAAAACTTTCCCTTAAAGGATAGATTTTAACTTCCAGCTATGTTCTCTCATGCTAATGTCTCAATTTATGTGTCTGCTCCTGTAAGAATCTAAACTTACTTTTGTAAAAGAAATGGAGACAAATTTCTTGATTTAGTGATAAGAAATTTGAAGAAGAACGAGAAACTCGGGCTAGCATGGGAACATGAAGACATTTTAGGTTAACTACAGAAACATCAATGGTCTTTTAGCAATTGTGCTGCCTTAACTTGTAGGACTATATCTAAAATAGTAAAAATTCCCAAACTGGAGGATCCCTATAAATTATTTATTGTGGGTGAGAATGTATAGAAAAAGACTTAGCAAATCATAATTCACATATCACTCTTTGAATTAAAAAATACCAATATTCAATAGAGTAAAACTTTAATTAGAACCTAATAAAGACTATCCAGTTACATCAAATTCTTCTAATGCTCAGTGGTTCAGATGGACAGGTCAACAGGCAGGCAGCAAGGACCAAGAGCCTAGGAGTCAGATTCAGGGTTGAACTTTTCAAGTTTAATAATGCACATTAACCTTTGCCCATCGTCACTAAAATGAAGCCAATTATGCTGAGATAATATCTAGCCTGGAGCCTAAAACAGAATAGATACTGAATGAATTTTCCTAAATAAACAACGCCTCCAAAAAACAATAACAACAACAAATAAGCAGGTTCTAAATTATGTATGTCCTGGGTCATATACACATGCAGCTGATCCCTAGCCACCACTTACACGATAGTTTCAACCCCATAAAACAATCGCTAATCTTTGGAATTAAGATATGAGGAAGGAAGTCACAACTGTTTACAGAGCTGTTTGGATGAACTTTTGCTCTGCAAATCAAATTGTCCCCTAAGGGGGTTTCAAGGTTTAGGCCTGGACAAAACTATCTGAGGTCTCATTTTGATCACAAGTTCTGGCCTTGTTTTCTGATCTAGTTCTGCCAGGCATATAGCTAGTATTTTGACCCCTGATTTCTGTATCCATTTCTAAAAATTTAGAACACTTAGTGGGGAGGAATATTATTACTGACATCCCAGAACCTCTTCAGAGAACCTTTAACCTGTTCTTGTTGTCTCACCCCTTCCTTCCCCTCCCAGAATAGGCCTCGATAGAGCTACAAAGCAAAGGGAACCGCTTTCTCTGGTTATAGCAGCTCTGGAAACAGAGCTACTTGGGATTTTACTCCACCCAATTTGATGCTGAGTTAACCTCAACAACCGTGTTAACTGAATGGGCAGGTTAAAATGTGTGTGGCAGGTCAGTGCTGGTAGAGATTTCTTTTTCTTCTTGGTATTTCTTTAGATAGATACAGAAATAATGCAATTTTAAAAACTGTTATTAAGATAAAGGAAAAATATTAGTCCTAGATGGTTGAAGATTTTTAATCACCAATGAGTAAACCCTATTCAGTATATCAAAATTTCTAAAAAAAGAATAATAATTTATATTTTAAATTTTCTAAACAAAATTTGACATAAAAAAGATTTTAAGTTAAGTCTGTTATATGGACCATGGAATTATCCACATCACACAAGTCTCAAAGAACATTCTTGCTTAAATATTAATCACTATATGTGGGCATTAATCATTTATATGGGTATTTATGCTTTATAGCAATGCTCCCAAATTTCTTGATACTATAAATTGCTTCCAACTGTCTTGTAATATTTTTTCACTAAAATTATTTTGTGATTATAAAGTTAAGATAATAGAGAAATGAGCAAGAATAAGTAAAGGCACTTGTAATCCATCACACAGAGATAACCACGTTAACATTTTGTGAACCTTCTAGAATTAGATAAATACACAAGGGTGAAATCGTACTATACATATATGCTGTGCTTTCTCAAGCTATTTTTCAAAGTAACAATACATTATTATCATCTCTCATTACATCATTGATAACAGGTAAACAGAATTTGCATGTAACTTTTCTAGGCTGCCTAGCCCAACATTTCCCATGACCACTACTCTCCCTAAGTGCTGACTGATGTGCAGATATAAGTATTCTGAGGAAAAATAAGTCTGGATAACAAAGTCATTGTTATGGTAGAACGTCCCAGAAATCTAAATCCCATATGCCTTATGAATCCCCAAAAGTGGGAGATTAAAACATTCCCCAAATTTAATTCAGCAGGAAATATAATTTCTAGCTGTAGCTATGACTATCTTGTGGAACCTAGTGCTCATTTCCAGCATTCTCGGTAGGAAAACATCTCAGACTATAGACTCTGATTCAGTAGTGTGGGTGGAGCCCAAAAAGCCGGTTTAACAACTTGCCCAGATGAACTTTGGGGCACATTTAACCTAGACCTTTCTTTAAAGGCATGGTTCTGAACTGAACAAAACCTCAGAACCTTTCCACATGATATGCACCTCTATGGACCTTCTCCTAGTTTAAAAATTCCTCAAGTGGTCTTGATATCCATTTCTCCCTAATCTCACTGGAGAACCATTGCTGTAATCTAGTTCATGCTGCTGTTCCCATATATGCTTTGGCTGAAATGCGTTTTCAAATTAGATTCTGAAAAAATGAAATGTGAAAAGCAGTTCATGAGCTTCTGTGTCAAATAAAAACCAACCTAAACCTATGCATATTAAGATTTTATACCAGCCACTGTCTTCAAAGAGTAAATTATTGGACAGGAAAAAAAGAACACAGGTGGAGAACAAACTTTTCTTGCCTAAAAATTTATCATTGTAGAATTTTACAAACTTTTAAGATTTTTAAAAGTTTTATACAAAATCCAGGATACACTGATACTTTGTCTCACTCTTTTCACACTGCCCCTAAGTGAAGCAGCAGCATCAACCCTACTTCCTAAGTTGATGTACAGGCATATTTCATTTATTGCACTTCACTTTATAGTGCTCCAGAGATATTGCATTTTTTAAAAATTGAAGGTAGGAGCTGAGAAACCAAGATGGTGGCATAAACGCCTGAACTGCTGCCTCGCACAACAATTTCAAAACTACAACTAAAAGACAAAACGGACACCATCTAGAACCACAGGAAGGCTGGCTGAGTGGAAATTCTACAACTAGAAAAAAAGAGAAAAGCACACTGAGACTCAGAGGAGCTGCGGAAATAAAGGCAGAGGTACGGAGGCATGCGCGCAGAGAGGGCTGGTAACTGAGTATGCGGCTGGCTTTCCCAAGCGAGAGGGAGACACAAGCTCCCGACTGCTCTGAACTCCAGTTCTGGGAGAGACTTTGGGGACCCAAACTCATACGGGGAGAAACTGGACTGTCTGGCAGTGGGCAGTTTTCTCTCAGAGGTGCTTGCAGCGATTACCGTGGGACCCTAAAACCCAGGGGCTTCTTAAGGCAGGTCTGACGGGAAGCCATTGCTATTTGCTCTGCCCTGAAATCCCGCCCCATGAAACCAGTGCTGTTTGCTCTGCCCTGAGTCTCTGTCCCATCCAAATTGAGCGCAGAGGCTTTTGCATATGAATGGCCTGGTCCTTTGAATTCTAAACTTACCTATCAAACTGCAGCTCAGTCAGTGAGACCCAGAACATCCAAAAGAAGGCCCAAAGTCCCATAGCAACTTGCATTACTTCACAGCTGGGCCTCATCTGGGCACCTTCAAAACCCAAACAAAGAAGAGGAATCTGCAGATCTCTCTGTAGCTCCTGCTGGGTGGCCTCAGGCAGAGGCTAAATTAGCACCTCCTTGGAGATCCAAGAGCCAGTGTACCCAGGGGTCAGAGTAGGACCATCCAGATTACAACTCCTCAGATCATAGGGACACACTCAGGGGGCAGACTCAGTGAGCACCAAAGTCCCACTGAAGCAAGTCTTGTCTCATAAGGGTGTGTCCAGCACAGACGTTCTCCCATCATAGACACAGCTGATTCTCAAAGCCAATTGACCTAGAGGTCAATTCCTCCCAGTAATACCAATAGCAATCAAGGCTTAATTACAATAAGACTGTGCATACAGCCCACAAAGGTGCACTAAGAGTGTCTACCTTAGGTAACTGGGGAGGCTGAGTCACTGGGCCCTATAGGACACCTAGCACACAAAGCCACTCTATCAATTCAGGGAAGCAGTCAAAATGCAGAGACAAACAGGTCACAAATGAAAGAAATGGAGGAAAGCAAACGACTAGATATAGAATTCAAAACCATGGTTAAAAGGTTTTTCAAGAATTTTCTAGAAAAGGCCTATAAATTTAGTGAGGCCCTTGAGGATATGAAAAAGGACCAACTAGAAATTAAGCACATACTGACTGAAATAATGAATAATATACAAAGATCCAACAGCATACTAAAGAAACATAAGAATCAAGTCAAAGATTTGAAATACAAAGAAGCAGAAAACATTCAACTAGAAAAGAAAAAAGAAAAAAAATCCAAAAATGTGAAGATAGTGTAAGGAGCCTCTGGGATAACTTCAAGCATATCAACATCAGAATTTTGGGGGTGCCAGAAGAAGAGAGAGAGCAAGATACTGAAAACCTATTTGAAGAAATAATGACTGAAAACTTCTGCCACCTAGTGAAAGAAATAAACTTACAAGTCCAGGAAGTACAGAGAATTCGAAACAAAAGGAATCCAGAGAGGACCACACCAAGACACATCATAATTAAAATGCCAAGAGCAAAAGACAAAGAGAGAATATTAAAAGCAGCAAGAGAAAAACAGTTAGTTACCTACAAAGGAACACCTATACAATTGTCAGCTGATTTCTCAACAGAAACTATGCAGGCCAGACAGGAGTGGCAAGAAATATTCAAAGTGATGAATAGCAAGAACCTACAACCAAGATTACTCTACCCAGCAAAGCTATCATTCAGAATTGAAGGTCAGATAAAGAGCTTCACAGATAGAAAAAGTTAAAGGAGTTCATCACCATCAAGCCAGTATTATATGAAATCCTGAAGGATATTCTTTAAAAAGAGGAAGAAGAAGAAGGAAAGGGTAAAGGTAAAAATTGTGAACAACAAATACATATCTATCAAGTGAATCTAAAAATCAAGTGAATAAAAAATCTGATGAACAGAATAAACTGGTGAATATAATAGAATCAGGGGCATAGAAAGGGAATGGGCTGACAATTCTCAGGGGGAAAAGGGTGTGGGGGTGTGGGAAGAGACTGAACAAAAATCATATACCTATTGATGGGGACAGTGGAGGGGGAGATAAGGGCAGAAGGTGAGGTGGGAACTGGGTGGAGGAGAACTATGGGGGAAAAAAAGAGGAACAGGTGTAATAATCTGAACAATAAAGATTTATTTAAAAAAAAATGAAGTAGGACCCTCCATCAGCAAAAAGATTACGACTTGCTTTATTGTGATACCCTCTCTATAATGTGGTGGTCTGAACTGAACCTGAATGTCTTGAGGAATGCCTGTATTTAAGCATTACCTTTAGAGCTTTTTAAGATATCTGACCTCTCACCCGAGACTTGAATTCAGCAGGTCATTCCCATGTAGGAGTGACTCTCATGTAAAGTGTTTCATTTTTCTTATTAGGTTAGATACTGCTAAACATAAAATATCAGAAAAAGGTATTTTATTCAACCCATGACTGCTGTTTGGTAAGTTGTCCTGAATCTCCAAAACACTAGAATCAAGAGTCATGTGAACTATATATATATTTATACTGAGGATTTTTTTTTTTCTTAAAAAAAGGGGGAAGATAGAACATTAAGAAATGACTAATGGGAAGAAGTTCTTTACATTTTATTCTAAATTATTTCACTTCATCTGATAATGATAGATTATCCGTTACTTATTAAACTTTAATCAATCTATTTTATAGAGCATTCGCATAGTCTGTTTAAACTGTGCTTCAATCACATCTATGGGACCCCGATCATTTGGAGAATGAGATCATAATCTAGACCTGCTTTGCCTTAGTGGAAATGCAGATAAATTATAAGAAAAAAAAATGAAAAGTCTTTTCAGTGAAGTCTTAGAAGGCTCCACTTATACAAGTAAGGCAAAAATCAGAGTATTATATACTTTAGCACTTTAGACAGGAGTGGAAACAGTACCCCGAGTCTCAAGTCTATGCAGAAGTAAAGTGCCACCCTTGAGAAAGGGAGTCACAAAGCTGGCATCTAGGGCATGGCACTGGTTGTGAACTGTGACCGCACTTTAGTGCTCCCTGGAGAACTTTCTAAAACACAGATTCTTGGTCCTATCCACTGCACTATTATTTCTAGGGATGCTGTCAGTCAGTCTAGTCAGAGGCCCACTGGAGAACCATTAGTCTGTAAGATGCCAGTGACTACCCCACTGAGATTCATATAGATGGCTTCCTGGCGGGGCGGGGGGGTGGGGGGGGAGAAGGATGGGGGATAGGCTGTTTCCTCCATACCATTAGGAAGCAGTTGACCTAAAATGTAATGAATGGAAAATCATCTGTAAACACAGAAAACCTAATATTATGGGAAAATGTTAACATCAAGAAGGATGATGGAATAATGAAAAATATTTTTCAATTGTTTTTCAGGAATAGCCATGCAGAGAATCTCTTTCCAAAGGAACTGTTTACTTAAGAGTTTGGAGAATAAATTACATTGTGAAAGGGGCAGTAAACTATCATAATTACATGGCAATTTTTTAAAGTGCATCAAAATGCCTTTAGCTAGAATCTCTACGAACTTTCTGGACTTAGGCTAAGATAATTTTCTCTGTCTTTCCTATAATACTGTTAAGGTCCAGAAGGGCAGAGAATATACTTGTTTTATACTCCCAGAGGCTTACTATGATGTAGCATCTATTCAATTATTTTTAGTTCATATGACATACTTATAACTTGAACCTTCACCTGAGTCAGGAGATACAGGTACTGGAACAGTCATGAAGAAAACATTCACAATACAGATCTCAATATTATCTAGAAGCCCTTTGACCATGCCTGTTCTGCTGGGAATATCTTCCAAAGCCAGACAAAAATTTCCTTTCTGGAGCCATCCCTGATTCTTCAAGTCATAATTAAATGTTTCCTTCTTTTGTTTACGCCTATATTATAGCCCATGTCACACTGATCTTTAAAACTGTCAAGTAGTCTCCTAATACCATTTAAGCTTTTTGACACCAAAACCCTGCTTCTTAAACATCACGGCACTCCTGCCACCTTACACAATATCCTATGCATGTGAGGAATCTGATACATGTCTGCCAAATGAATGAATGCACGAATGAATGAGTGACCACCACATGATATCCTAGTCATTATAAATGTACATCCCAAAATTCAGGATCCACTCATGAGTTACTTTGCTTACCCATTTCTTCCTTTCCTAAAACTGATTATTGCAAAAACTGTAATTTGGAGAAAATACTTATCAAGCCATAAATTCCATGTGAGTTATTGAACATTAATAAAGAGAAAAGTCAGTGAAAACAACTGAGAGGAAACTTCACCTTCTTGAAAGAGTTGTCTGGCGTAAGACGCCTCTCTGCCCTGAGGTTGGAAAAAAGCATAAATGCATTTCCTCACTAAGTCTTCCCAGCCAGTTCTGCCGGCAGCTCTCAGGGAACTCGTGTCAATAGAGATGATTTTACCTGCACAAAGGATAAAATTTCACATTTATGATCGAAATAATCTGTATTTCAAAATGAACACCCGCTTCCCAGAACTATTCCACTCCCCAAATGCGTAATGGAAAAAAGCATTAAAAAGCACTATTAATTTTTAGTGCCTATGGTAACAAAGTGTATCTGTGGCACGATAATGAAAAATTGTTTCAGCCCGGGAGTGTGTAACCTACCAGTACGTAATATTCTAAAATTCACTGCCAGCCCAGTACTAAAGTCACACCGTAAAGACCCGAAGCTGCAGGCACTGA
Organism: Lasiurus borealis; assembly: GCA_004026805.1. NCBI lineage: Eukaryota > Metazoa > Chordata > Mammalia > Chiroptera > Vespertilionidae > Lasiurus > Lasiurus borealis. The sequence goes on from PVJN01002742.1 coordinate 20,227, forward strand.
CGCTGCTCAGACTCCTCTGGCTTGCTCTCTGGATCCTGCTCTCTCTCTCCACACCAATGACGGAATCACTCATTGGGGAAGGAGAGGCAGACGTGAATATGCTATTTTTTGGTCATTTATTTCCACCTACTCTTTAGTAAAGCAGTTGGAAACAAACCTTTAAAAAGACATTAATATAGCACACGACATTGGAATATTAGATTTCTGGGACAAAAAAAATTAGTAAATATTGTAAGAGGAACTTATAAACAATGGTAAAGATGAAAAAGTACATGAAAACTAAACTTTTCACAAAGAATAAAGTTTAGTAGAGATGACCTCTCTATTAAAGAGGTGAGTGAAACACATAATTAATGTAAAAACATAAAAACGTGATGAGTTAGATTAAATAACATGAAAAATAGTTTACAGTCTGTAAAGAACGATAATGGTTTGCATTGGATGAAAATCAAACCTGAAGCAGGCCTTTAAGAGAAGGTCTTATTCCCAGGCACTGTCACCTCTCCTCACCCTGCGGCTCGCGCGCCCCTCTTCCGGTTCTAACACACTCCTGTCCTCCTGGTCCCCGCAGCTGTCTCTCAATCAGGAGCACTTATTCTGCCCTGAGCCCCTCCCCACCTGCCCCTCCCAACAGACATAACTGGCACCACCTCAAGCTTAAGGGTTCAATATCAGCTCCTCGGCCAGGTCTTCGTTAACCAGCTGATTTTAAACAGGTCCACCCTCTTAGCTTTCCTTACCATCTCACACCTTTCCCATCATAAAACATATCATGATCTGTAATTACATCACTGCCTTTAGCTCAACCGTGTATACTCTTAAGCAACCATATATAGTGACAGGTATTTCTAGGTATTCAAAAATTATGTGCTGAGTAAATGTAAAGAATAAAGAAAAAAATAGCCAGATACATTTAAGCATAATATTAAAACCATCATACTTGTCTCCATTTATAAATCTATATATTTACATCTACTTTGCCAAATAGCTTTAAAAACTTTATTCCATTGTTATGAAAAATAACTTATAAAAACAAATATCAGGTATATGAAGAGTTAAAAATAATGATTATAATATCTAAAATGCACAACATCAAAACCACCATTTAAAATGCTTTCTGTGTAAGAGAAGCGGGCATTAAGTGGAAAAGCAGAGAACAGACAGACACATAATCTGGGATGTAATTAATTGTAAAAGCATAGCCGACATCATTAATACTGATGGGACATTTTTAACTTTGCAGTTGATACCTGTAGTGTCTTGCTTGGTCATAAAGGATTCTACACCCGTAATAGCTGGAGGCCGAGGTAATCTCCGTGCAATACAAATCAAACATGACTGGAAATCTGCCCGAAACAAGAAAGGGAGAATGAAGAAAAAGGGTAGAAAATGGCTCACAATCTATTACTGGACATGATCAGTTTTTATAGAAGGAATACATTTTATAGGACCTGACACAATACTGGAGTCGCTCTATATAAAAGGTTGATGCCAGAAAGAAAATTGCTGGCAACCCAAACCAGGCCGCTCCAGGTAGAGATCTAGTTAGCATGAGCAAGCCCTTCTCATCGACTGTTCTTACATCAACGAGAAACTGGAGAAGAATAAAATGCATCTCATGTGCTTGGATGATAAAAACTCAAAGTGGTTTTGCCTAGATTTAAGTAACACAGTGAATTTTAAAATACAGTTTTAGGGTCAATTTCCTATACTCATCAGTACTCAATGGCTATAAAAATTATTCCTAAGCCCTGGCCTGGTAATAACTCAGTTGGTTAGGGCATCGTCCTGATATACCAAGGTTACGGGTTCAATCCCCCCAGTCAGGACACATACAAGAATCAACCAACAAATGCATGAATAAGTCGAACAACAAGTCAATGTTTCTCTCACTTCCTCTCTCTAAAATCAATAAAAAAAATAAATGTTCTTAAAGAATAAAAAATATAATTTTTGTAGCCATTAAGTACTGATGACTGTAAGAAATTGACTATAGAATGTATTTGAAAGTTTACTGTGTTGCTTAAATCTAAGCAAAGCTACGTCTGTGCTGATAAGAATTATCCTATGAGAAACACATTCTAACTCTTTCTAAAGAAGCATAATTTGCCTTTGACACAAAGTAAGAACTTTATATTGTAAGTTCCAGCTCCACATTTTTTGAATGTGTAACATCGCGTGGCTAAATCTGAACATACTCATAGAAAGCAGCCTTGCATGTTTGTTTTCTAAAAAGTCCCCATGGCACTTACTCCCTGGTGAGACCAGCTACCTAATAGTACACAGCCTTTTTTTCTTCTTCTTCTTCTTCTTCTTCTTCTTCTTCTTTTTTTTTTTTTTTCTGCATCTGACTGACTCCTCAACTCTTACCTTCCCCGGTCCTTATTCCAATTTCCAATTTGTGGTGTTCTTAACTTAGCTCACCAGGTTCACATGGAAAACTCATCCACGGTCACATATTTAACGAAAGCCATGAGGATGCCATGTTCGTATTAGAGCTTCGGCTGTGTTTTCATCTGTGCATAGCCTTCTCTTTAGAAATTACCTTGTATGGCCTCAAAAATGCTAACTCTAGTCTCCAACGTTCCCTGCACTCTAAACTTGAAACTCAAAAAAAAAAAAAAAATCAGAGCTGTTCAACAGCCTGCTGCGTCTGGTGCGTTTCCAACTGGCATCGGTAGCGACATCTCTTATTTCTAGGCAGCGAGTTGGTACGAATTTGACATTTTACTAGGAATGCCAGCTTCACATTGAGAGATTGGGGGCATTTTTAAAGGGGCGATTATAGATGTTAGCAATTTCTTTTTCTTAAAAATTAAGAAATACGTAGCAAGTTGAATAGCCATTTTGAACTATCATACAGTAACCAAAAACACTATCTGAAGAAGGCCGTTTTTATAATCAATTGCCTCCCTATTCCTGAAAGCCATGGAAAAAAAGCACCTAAAAAACCTTAAACTCGCCCTTTGTTTTACCTTCTCCATCTTCTTGGATTGATTTTGGCTGCGACACAGTGAAACACTGCATTACTTCATACCGCTGGCAAGCCTCTGGGTTCTCGGTGCCTGGCTCATCCGGAGGGTGGATTAGCATCCTGCAGTTGAAGGTATGGCTGTTTCGTCGTGTTGCCTCTTGAGGCCAAGGAACTCCATTTACTGCAGGAGAGAAATTGATTGTATCCCCGTGAATAAGTGAAAAAGTACAAAATCTGAAGACATAAAAGACACACTTAGCCATCTATTTAATTAGGTACTCAGATTAAAGGACAGACAGACAGACGACTTCAGATCTAATGTCATCCTGAGGCAACAAGGTATTTATCTTCCTTAGCAAATGTCTACCAACGGGACAATCGTAAAATTTCTAAGAGACTGTATAGGATTTCCCCTCTCAACGATAAGGCCTTACAAGTACCCTAATTCATGAGCATTCTTCATACAGAGACAAAAATTTAACTGTCAAAAGTAACTATATTCAGTGGTGGAGATTTGGAAAATATAGAGAAGTATAAAAAAGAAATGAAAGTCACCTGTAATCATGTTTTCTAAAAGATAGCCACTAATAACACTTTGTCTTATTTTATTCCAGTATTGTTTCTATACATAGCATCCAGATATTATGTAGCATCCATGTATATGCTAAATATGTATATATAATTTTAAGGCAATTAAAGATTGGGAGACTTCTTCCATTGTACATTAAAAAAAAAATAGTTAACCAGCCCTTTTACTCCAATTTAACAGCAGTTAACAAGCTTTGCCATTTTGTTTCCAGTTGTCATCTGGCAATAAAAATGACTGAAAACCATAGGTCCATTGTCCAGCAGAAGCTTTAACCTGGCAGGCGGGAACTTTTAAGGATGGGCTTGTGCACCTTTCTGGAGTCAAAGTTTCTCAAAGGAGTCTGTGATTAAGTAAAATATTTAGAATAGATAGAGAGCAACCTTGGTTTCTTATAACTTCTCACAGTTTAGCTAATCTCCTGAATATTGTGGGTAATCAATGAGTTATTACATAAAAATGACCATTAAAACAGAAATGTCACCTGATTCAGAAAAAAAAAATGAATCTAGAATTCTAGGAAAGATGCCTGTTCATTTCTTTCTTTTTTTCTTTTTTGTTTATACATTTCAGAAAAAAATTTCTGTTTGGCAGGTCACCATTGCCACTGACCCCTCTCTCTTTCTTTTTTAGGATCTCATCACGGTCACTGCTAGAGGAAATCCTGGAAACAAACCTACACCGAAGTAAGGAGCCTTGGTTCTGCCATGAGCCAGTGGGGAGGTTTGGATTAATTCATCCTTGCCTGTTCTTTAAAATAAAGGAATCCACAATATTATCTCTAAAGTCATTTACACTCTAAAATTTTACAAGAAGACACATGAAGACCCATTGACAATTCACATATCGGACTAGTGGTTTTAATAAAAACCATCATTTCAGGCCCCATTACTATAGTACTCTTTTCAAAGAAGAAGTAAGTAATCAATGTAGAAAATAAAGAGCTGTGGATCACGTCTTATTTGCATGTTTGATTTAGTTTTATAGAATTTCTAGCCAAGGTCCTGCCTCCGGTTTTGGAGCAGTATCGGCTGAAGAGTAGGCTCATGGCTCAGTGAATGGACAGAGAGGCTAGGTCTCAGACCATTCTCTAAGCGAGGCTCCTCTGTCACTGAACGACTCATCCACTCAGTCTGAGAAACTCCTGAGCTGAAATCATTTACATCCCAAAATGCTGATTTTAATAAGTCCATACTATGAGAGTATATCCCCCTCCTCTTTCTTTCTCTCCTCCCCTTTTCTCTTTAGCAGGGAGGGATACTCATTTCTCTCTTCCTTGGACTTAATGAAAGTGGAAAACAAAGGGAATTTCGAGCAGAAGCTTCTGCTCGGCCTCCCGTTACTATCAGCATCCTGGGCACAGTCTGGAGGAAGAGGCTGGGAGGGATGCTCTCCATCAGCTGTTGGATGGCATTCCCTCTTCATATTTCCGTCTCAGGCTGAAACTAAACTTTAAAATACTTTAATATATGATAACATACATTCCTTAGAATAATACCATGCTTTATGTTTATAATACTAGTATATTATTATATTTTACATTTAGGTAAATGATATGTGGACATAAAGAGAAGCTACAGGGAGTTCACATTCTTTTAAAAAATACGTTTCTTGGTACCTAGTGATTTTGGTAGCAGATTCTTCACAAATTCTGCATGGTCCCCCACATGCAGGATGCTGTAGACACTGGTATTCATTAATTCTTCCTGATTGTAACCCAGGTAGCTGGTCACATTCTCTGACACAAACACGATTCTCCCTTCGCAGTTCACAACAAAGAAAAATCCATCCAGGGCCTGCAACACCAAAATAAAAGAAAAGGAAGGGGGGAGAGGTTGAGAGGTTAAAAGGCAAAAAGAAAAATAAACATATATACTTCCGTATTTAAAGATCAACAATATATGTTAAGTTTAAAAAATAAGGAGTGGGGCTAATGGAAGATTTACATGGCATGCTCTCTGTGGACAGGACAGGATTCTTTTTTTTTTTTTTTTAATTAAATTTTTTTTTTATTGTCCAAAGTTTTACCTATGTCTCCTTTTTCCCCAATTAACTCCTCCCTCATCCTTTCCCAGCCCGGGCAAGCCCCCACCGCCCCAGGGTCTGTGTCCATGGGTTGTGATCATACGCATGCATGTAAGTCCTTCGGTGGCTCTCTCACCCTCACCCTCTCCCCTAAGAACAGGATTTTTAAGCACACAGTACACTAATGTTTCAAGGAGGCACAGATGAATATGTCAACTTCCTTCCTTAGAGAGACATTTTACGGTAGAGGATCTGAATTGAATGGCCTATACACTCATTTCTATCCTGAAGGAACTTATGGTAGAGTGACATAAACATAATAAATCCCAGGGGTGAATGCAGTGTCAGAGACTTTCACAGACTATTTTGTGAACAAAGGAGGACACTTAATTTGGGGGTGGGGTCCGGTGGGGAGGAGGGCAAAGAGAGGCTCCTTACAGACCCCTAGTTTAGTTATAAAAGGAACAGCCAAGGAGGGGAAAAGGAAGAGAGAAGTGCAGTCCAGGCAGAGGGGAGAGCGTGGCGGTGCATAGGAGACAGAGCCAGGGCCTCCAAAAGGAGATGTATGGCCCCCAGGGGAACAGAACATCCACAGGGTGTAGTAAAAGGCTAGAACCTCCACTGATAGCGTAATTCAAAGCATAAGGCAGAAATTAAGCTTAATCAACATCACGACACCCTGGTGCCTCATTCAGTACTGACAGTCGCTTATCCCAAACTGTGGAATCGCCAGAGAAGATCCAGAGTCCAGAGGTGGATGGTGGCCCCTCACTTATTTCTAATCCTTCACTTCCTGAAACACGTTGCAGTTTACTTGCTAGAGAATGTATAGGAGCAGTAAAAACAAGACCTTTAAAAAGTAGAACATTTACAGAATCTTGCAGTAAGAGAAAAAAAATCCTTTGTAGGTGTTTGCTGGTTATCTGGGACAAATTCTTAAAAGAGCTGTCTGACAATGTTTATGGGCTACTAATTTTCTTTTTAAGAGAGACAAGTGTCCCAATTTGTTGACTTTTAAAATATATATATATTTTATTGATTTTTCACAGAGAGGAAGGGAGGATAGAGAGTTAGAAACATCGATGCAACCAAGATGAATGGAACCTGGGACCTTTCAGTCCGCAGACCGACGCTCCATCCACTGAGCCAAACCGGTTTCGGCTGTTGACTTTTTCTATGAGACAGCTGATAACGATAATAAGCTGCCTAGCAGATCTTTTCCAAATAATAACACGTTTAATTTTGTAACTCAGGTAAATGAAAGGTGAAAGGTCATTCAAAACAGAGGAAACAGCTCCGAGGTTCAAAACATCATTTTGTATGCACTTGCAATATTTGTGTTATATTTAATAGTAAAAAATAAAAATAAAAAAAAATTTTTTTTTTAAGCTGAAAGGAAAAGCAACCACAAAAATAAGGAATTCGTCCTAAAGGCCACCGGGATCTTCCCGAAGGCACCATTTTTAGCGGAGGGACATGATGTACTTCTGCCAAGATCTTCCTGGCAGTGGGGGCGGTGTGGGGCTGGAAGCAAGGACACCGCTTGCAATGCTATTGCCGTAGTCCATCCAGCTGCACTAAGAGCCGGATCGAGGGCAAAGGCAGTGGAAGCCGAGAATGTGACAGAAGCAGGACAAACAGCACTTGGTCACGGGCAGCACCTAGGGGACCCGGCATTTGGGGTGATTCCTCACTAATGACTTTAGGGTTCTGGCAGATTAAGTGCCTTTCCCTGAGTAAAGGGACTCAGGGGGGAAATCTCGTCTTTTCCTTTTTTAACTTGTTTTTATAAACGTAGGTTTTAAAAGGATTATAAATTTAGCGTTAGAAATATATGTGAAATGGACTGAGGAACATGCAGATAAAGATGTTCAAAGGCAGCAGGACAGAATGAGAGGGATGCGCTGAAGGGAGATCATTCCATTTGAAAGTACACGTGTCATTTGGGGGGGGGGTTTGTTTACTTGTTTTTAACTACCATCACCTGTTCTCCTTTCACAGCACACCTGATTTCCTTGGGGGAGTTACTTGCTCCCTATTAAATAAAATCTCGCGGTGTTCTTAATCAGGCCATGGGAGACTTGCTGCCTCGCTGTGAACCTTGCAGAGAATGACAAAAAGACCGGACTTGGCCGGATACATTCGTTCTAGCAGCAGGGTACGGCCCAAGTAGGTCTTTCTCAGAGACCATTGGAATGATTTTGGCGTTCTGGCCTCCTGAAGATATTTTGTTTTCATCCTCTTTTCAAGCATGGCTCTCTAATTTCCAAATAGCACGCCAATAAATTCACATTTACTTAATTTTGTCAGAATTGTTGTCTATTGCTTGGAATCCAGAGAATCCTAACTGATGTTTTTTGTTTGTTTGTTTTTAATATATTTTTATTGATTTCAGAGAGGAAGGGAGAGGGAGAGAGAGATAGAAACATCAATGATGAGAGAATATCATGGATCGGCTGCCTCCTGCACGCCCTTACTAGGGATCAAGCCCACAATCGGAGCATGTGCCCTTGACCGGAATCAGACCCAGGAGTCCAATGCTCCATTCAACTGAGCCAAACCAGCTAGGGCCTAACTGATGTCTTATATACACATATACGTGTGCAGACATACACACCAGTACGTCATATAGACATAGACGTAGATCCCCAATTCCCAGGAAGTGTGCACAGAATTAATAACAAAAAACAAAAAAAGGAGGAGTCAAGGCCAAAATGCTGGAGGATGCTGACGTAAGAGGAAGGCAAAGAAGGAGAAATGTGAGACAGAGGTGAAGGAAGAGCCGGAGAAGAGAGGCGAGTGATGGTTCTACAGAAGACTTGTAAGGGAAGCGTTTCAAGGAAGAGGGAGTGGGCAGTGAAACCTGCCAAGAGCCACAGCAGCGCAGGGATGGTAAAACGCAAGGCAAGGAGGCGTGGATGCACATGCGAGATGTAGGGAGACCCTGTGACAAAACCAGAGTTTTGGGGGACCCAGCATGTGGGGTGATTCTTCACTAATGACTTTAGGGTTCTGGCAGATTAAGTGCCTTTCCCTGAGTAAAGGGACTCAGGGGGGAAATCTCATCTTTTCCTTTTTTAACTTCTTTTTATAAACGTAAAAATGAGAAGCATTAGAGCAGTGGTTCTCAACCTTTCTAATGCTGCGACCATTTAATACAGTTCCTCGTGTTGTGGTGAATCATAATGTAAATACCTGTGTTTTCTGATGGTCTTAGGCGACCCTGCTAGTGGTTCTCCACCTGTGGGTCACTGCAGTAGAGCCTAAGACCATCAGAAAACAGGTCATGACCCACAGGTTGAGAACCGCTGCGTTAGAGCAGGTAACAAAGAGCTCTGAATAGGCGGCAACAGATCATAGACAACAAGGAGCCGTGGAAACGAGGGGCTGAAAAAATGCCGGTACCGATGCGTGTTTTCCACGGACCAACAGGCATTGGTTAGATAATAAATTCTAACACCACTGTCACTTTAAATGTGGTGAAAGTGCTTCCAATACCTTCATTCTTTTTTGTTTTTAATACATTCTTAATCCATGTTGCTTTTTTAAATTTTATCTTTTAAAACGGAGGTGAGAATTTCTCATGTTATGGTGAACGTTTGGACGGACACGTTTGGATGTGCAGATGAGCAAGTCCCGTCCAGATCAACACTGTGAAACCAGAACCTCCTGCAGCGTTCTGTACCTGCGGTGCAGTGGGCACTAACCCCACGCAGGCACTGAGCGCGTCAGTGGCTGCCGAGACTGAAGCTCTGAGCTTATGGTTTTATTTCACTGTGAACAGCCATGCGTGGCTGGCGGCTAACTTAGCACACAGCGCAGTACGAGCCTGCGGCCTAGATGATGCCATGGACCTTCTCACAGTGGCTTTTTACCACCTCTTCCCGGCTCCCCTGGATCAGACTCTGCAAAGTGTAAGGCACCGAGGATGGGGCTGGAGGACGGAGAAGAGGAATAGAAAAGGCTGTCTGTGAAGACAACTCCAAAGTCAGTAAACGTTAGTAATTCTCCTGGACGGTCTATGATTCATGTCTATAGCTTCTAGATAAAACTATTATTTGCTTGTGGGAGTCCAGAACCTAAATCTCTCTCTATTCTGAGTTTTGGAAATTTTTAATTTGATGTTTTGTTCTCACATTTGAGAGTGCTTGCCCAATGACATTTAATCCGTGTGTAATGTGTTACAATTTCCCTTTAATTCACGGTGGTTTTCAGGGTAATAATTTCGTCAGCTAAAAAGCCTTCCTTTGTTTGTTTGCAGTTTTGAGTAGATGTTTTGCTGTCATTGCTGTTCGTTTTAAAGTGTTAATGGATCTTTCTCCTGCAGCCATCACAAACGTTTACATAAATTAAAGTGGCAGCAGCAGTATTCTGTCTGCACTTGTGGACCCTCTATTTGCTCTCCTTGTTGATCTCTGTGGTTTCTGAGGAACGTGTGGCAGTAGGATGGAAATGATGACATTTTCCTACACGAACTCCAGAAACCTTACGGCTCTCTATTCCTTATATTTATTCATGATCGTAAATGACATTATAAGAAGAAGATACAGTTAATGAGTACTTAATGAAATGAAAGGAGACAGAAGATTCTTAGGCTGGTTTTAAACTCAGGGCACCAAGAAGGCAGGTAGAACTCTCATAGAAAAATGAGACAATATGAAAAGACTAGTCTACTAACCCTGCAGAGCAGCAGAGATGAGCAGTAAGTGCTAGGCTGGAGCAGGTCTCTGGGAAGGCCTACGTGTAACCAAGTAGCGGGACAGTGACAGGGACCAAGCAGGGGGAGGGGGAGGAGGAGAAGCGTGAAATGAGCCTAAAGTACTTTTCTTTCTTTAACTTATTTTCCTCTAATAGTTTATATTACATTTTTTCAAAATATAGCAAAGTTGAAAGAATTTTATAGCGAACATCTGTATATTCACCACTTAGATTCTACCATTAACATTTTTACTGTATTTGTTACAACGTTGTTTCTGAACTGCGGTCATGTTTAACGGCCTGTGAAAAGAATATAATAAAAAAGCCAGAGTCCATCACATGTGGCAGCTACCTCCTCTCCCACTTACATGTGTGTGCATGCCCTGGCTCAGAGAGCAGCTTCTATCCACTCTCCATGGCCTTCTATATTTTTCAGTTCTAAAAGGTATGTGCTCATTCTCCTCGTAAGAGTCATTAAAACCAATCACCTAATGTTACAAAGGAGAAAGAAAGAATTCAGATTTTGAGGGGAGAAAGAAAGAATTTAGATTTTGAGGGGAGAAGTTGCTAACACGAGCAGCCTGTTAAAAAGTACAGAAGCGAGTATGGAAAGAGGTTAAAGCAAGAAGTATCTATTTGGGTGTCATCTCTTCAGAGATAAAAGGTGAACCAAAGAGAAGACATAATATTTCTGGAACCAGAAAAGCAAGAATTGAGTGTTGACAATGTTTTCACATCAGCAGTGTTGGCAGAAGGAATTCATGGTTAAGGCGAAGACACAGAAATAATTAGGGCAAGAGGAAAGTATGTATGAAGAAGTTAGAAAATCAAGAGACCCATACACATTTGTTAGAAACACTTCACCAAAAAAAGAGCCTTGAGGTAGGTAGGATAAGGAAAGAAGAATCTATTTTATGTCTGTCTATACCTGTATCTCTACTTTATATATGACATATAATACATTAAAATTAGGGTTGGAGATGAAAGAGGATATGCCGTGTGGGGAATAAGTGTGTACATGCACAGACATCTGTTTTTAAACATTCATGTATGAGAGTGAACACTAAAGGTGATGAGCACACTTGGAAGCAAAACATGTGTGTTGGGAATAGAGGGAGCAACGATTAAATAGGAAAAGCAGGAGTGAAATACAGAGCAATGACAGAGTAATTCCCACTTAACAGCTCTTTCCTTTAAAAAAGTTGATAGAAGGCTGTTATAACAGTACTTTTTCTTACAATATTTCCAAAAACAATTAACACATTTTTTAGTCATAAAGCTTTTCAGAAAAACACCTATTGCAAAAAAATAAAATAAAAAAAATGAGGCATCCTTTATTCAAAGACAAAATTCTACAGTAGACACGTAGATAGCACTGGCTAGCTAAAGAATTCCCAACTAAATAAAGAAATTCCGTTTTCCGTCTCACTAGTCAGAATGCCTTTAGGAAAATGTCTTGTGATCATTATTAACATTTAATTCTGAAACAGTAACAAAATATGATCGTTTCAAAATAAGATAAGTATTAAAGTTCTTTAAAACTTTACTTGGTTTTATAATTTATTAACGGGTTATAAGATACAAGAAAAGAAAAAGAAAAAACCCAAACTGGCTACAACCACTTTCCGAGTCAATGCGAACAGCTACCTCCAAGAGCAGCGGCCCCAAGGACTCCTTTTCTATCACGCCTTGGCTGCTCGAAGAGATGTCAGACTTCTGCACCTCGTCGTCAGCGGCTGCTTTCTCTGTAACACAGAACCGAAAAGTCACTCATCCAAAGGGCTGATTTCTACAGTGGCGAGTTTAAGAAGACACAGACTCACCTAATTTCAGATTCAAATAATATGCACTTATTATCTAGGCCAGTGATTTTCAACCTTTTCATCTCGTAGCACACATTAACTAATCATTAAAATTCTGCAACATGCCAAAAAATGTATTTTTTGCCAACCTGACACACACACACACACACACACACACACACACACACACACACACACAAAATAGGTACAATTTTGATTCATTCACACTGGATGGTTACTATTGTGTTGACTGCTGTCATTTCTTTATTTGGTAATCTAAGAGGGAAGAGAGGTTAGTATCCCTAACTAGTACTAACAGGTATTGCATGTTTTAAATTTTTTTTGTGGCACACCGGTAGAAAATCGCTGACCTAGGCACTTTCACATTTAGTCTTCATTGTACTTGTTTCATAGAAGATGAAATTCACAAAGGTTAAGTACATGTTCCAAATAATGTAGTAACTAATTAGCGGCGCTAGGAGGACTTGGATTCTGACCTACAAAGTCTAGTCTTCCAACAGTGAGAAAATGGTATAATTTTATAGCTTTTAAAAAAGTCTACACCAAAATTTTTAAGAAATGGGTAAATTGCAAAAGAATAATTATATTCATCTTTTTTTTTTTCCTTTCCTGATCAATTGCCACTGAAGAGAAAGTGAAGACACGATTTTTCATTTTGGGAGTCTGCATGAACAACTAACCTTTCACAGTCATGTCTTGGTGATCTGATTGGTAAAACTGTAACTACTAGAGTGCTTTGAAATTCTTTTGTGTGATGATGTTGAAAAAATCCATCCATCATATTAAAGCAGCATCATACTTAAGTAAAGGTTTCCAAGCTGTCAGATGAATTAGTTCACCAAAAACCAAATATAATAATGAGTACTGCAATTCATGTTTTTACTTTAAAAAATGAAATGTTTTAAATACTCCAAAAAAAGATAGAAAATGACATGGCCTCCATTCACACAGTTACCGTTCGCTTTTCACTGACGGTGACATCATTTGCTTCAGGCCTGTCCTTTTCCATTAACACAATGCTGCAGAGTGAAGCTGCCACCGTGCCCCTCTTCAGTGCGGTGAGGTCACCATAATCCTTTCCAAGCACGTTTAAAACTTACACTACACGTGCATGATCTCACAAGCACTGTATTACTGTTTGAGGGTGTAAAGTGGTTTCGCAGTGTGGTTTTGATGGCATTTCTCTGCTGGCTATGACACTGAGCAATGCTTTTCATCTGCTTATTGGTCATCTGTTGTCTTCTCTGGATCAATTCTATTTGCCTGCCTATTTTTTATTAGGTTATTTATTTTTATTTTGCATGTTTCACTTAATAGCATTTTGTTCTTGTTTCATGGATAAAAGTTTTCCTGTTGTCTCTAAGGCAGTGGTTCTCAACCTGTGGGTCGCGACCCCTTTGGGGGTCGAATGACCCTTTCACAGGGGTCGCCTAAGATCATCGGAAAATGCAGATGTTTACATCACGATGCATCACAGCAGCAAAATTTCATGGTTGGGGGTCACCACCCCATGAGGAGCTGTATGCAAAGGTGGCCTTAGGAAGGTTGAGAACCACTGTTCTAAGGGGTTGTTTGGTTTTAAGTTTTCTTCTGCTCTCTGTGTTGTCTCCTCTTTCTCTGAGTTACTTTTTTCCTGTTTGTTCTCTCTTTTTTATTTTTTTTTAATATATTTTATTGATTTTTTACAGAGAGTAAGGGAGAGGGATAGAGAACTAGAAACATCGATGAGAGAGAGAAACATTGATCAGCCGCCTCCTGCACACCCCTGACTGGGGATGTGCCTGCAACATGGATACATGCCCTTGACCGGAACTGAACCTGGGACCTTTCAGTCCGTAGGCCGACGCTCTATCCACTGAAGCCACACCGGTTTGGGCTGTTTGTTCTCTTTTATATGACAGGCTTTGCCCAAGTATTTAGATTGTTATTCGTAGTAAAGAGGGATGAACCCCAGCGCCTGGCAGCTGGGTGAAGAGTGGGGGGCAAGGCAGGGAGCTGGTACTTGTCATGTGGGGATCATTCGCAGCTGTCAGTGATTATGGCTGTTCCTGTGGGTGCTCAGCTTCCCCACGGGAACCCTCCCATCTTCCACTCGGGGACGGGAGCCAGGCTGTCGGGGTTCTGAGTCGACTGAGCAGGGAAAGGGCCATCTGCCTTGGCTCTCCCCTGTATGGGCTCCCCACACCCGTTTCTCCTGTCGGCTACATCAGTTGTCACTAGCCATTTCCCAACTTCTAAACTCTCAAAATCCTGTCACTTTAATCATCTTAAACATATGTGTTTATAGTCTTTTCACCCCGCTTAATTAATGTGAGGTGCTTCTGGTCTAGTCCTTCTGTTGGTTACTGGTACGTGTGCTCTCACTCACTATGGGTTATTCCCTCATCTATCCTATCGGTTTTTAGAATGAAATCCCTCAGGTGGCCAGGTGTGGCAGTGTTTCTCCAGAATGTTTTGCTTTTGTCTCTGGTAGGCGCCGGCCCAGGGATTTTCTGGGGCGGGAGTCCCTAATAAACATAGATAGTGTATATAAATCATAAAAATACGTCAGGGCTTTCCCAGAATCCAGGCAGAAAGAGGCGCGTTATTCGGATGGAAGGATTCCCCATCACGGAGTTCCTGTTTCCTAACTCTCTGTCAGAGCCTCAGAACTCACACCAGTATCTGTGTCCCCTGGCTTTTCACCGTGGTACTGGGTCCCATGACCTAAGACAACCAGTTCCCAATACACAAGAAGGCTCTCAGGTTTACTTTCTAAAATAAAGAGAATCTAAACAAAAATGTTTCTTTAATAAAATTACGAAGTTCAATGCAATATCTTAATAAAAAAAAATCATGTATTGTCAGTGTCTTTAATAAGGAAGCCACATTGTGTTTTTGTTGTTGTTGTTGTTAATCTTCACCTAAGGATCTTTTTTCCATTGCTTTTTAGAGAAAGTGGGAGGGGAAGGGAGAGAGAGAGAAACATCGATGTGAGAGAGACATGTCAATTATTTGCTTCTCACAGGCAGCCAAGAATCGAACCTGCGACCCAGATAGGTTGCCTTGGCCAGGAAGCGAACCTGAGACCCTTCGGTTGCACGCTGATGCTCTAACCACTTAGCAACATCAGCCAGGACCATGGGTTGTTTTTTACCTTGTTCCATTCTCTTCATTAGCTGTATTTGATCGACTGTCTTCTTCAAAATCTTGCATTTGTCTGGTTTTACACTCAAGCTGTCGATGTCACTGATGTTTGCAGACAGTAACTCAGCTAGCTCTTCTAAGTATTTATTTTCTTGCTCCCTGCGCCTCTTTTCAGTGCTGTTACACAAAGAAAATCCAGTAAGTGTACATTTCTACCACAAATTTCCTTCCTTGACTGAGTACTTAATGCTTACACACTTAGAGAGATTCCTATTTTTATACAGAATATAAAACCAGATTCAGAAAACAATTTAAATTTACATTTAAAAAATGGATACCACAAACTACCAAAACAGAAACCAATTCTGGCTAACATACATAAAGAGAATGACTACTATCAAGGATGAATTTCCTCAGCGATGTATATTCATTGGCTATTTCAATAACAATGAATACAGATATTAAAAGGAAGCAAACAGTATGTATACTAGCTGCCTTTGGAATTATTTTACCTCCTATATATGATAGAAAATATGAATTTTCAAATAAATTTGTTATAAATTAATCAGGACAAACTAGAAAGAGTTCTAATAAGTTATAATTAACTCTTGATTCTTATAATGAATACACTACAGTTGGTCCTCATCAAAAAGAAGAAAGTATCCATCTAAGAAGTAAAATAAAAAGGATAATAAATCAATGATTAGACACGAAGGCACAGAGAACTATGTCTTTAGTATACAACTTTGTTTTAAAAAGAGATTCAATTAAAAAAATACCATCTACTTATGAGGTCTTATAAATATAATAAAGTCAAACTCAAATGATCTTAAAGCAAAATAGTGAGAACAGAAGGTAACGTGGAAACAGCCCACCCTTCACATTCACTCTCACGTACGAACGACTATCGCTCTTGTTT
Organism: Lasiurus borealis; assembly: GCA_004026805.1. Lineage (NCBI taxonomy): Eukaryota > Metazoa > Chordata > Mammalia > Chiroptera > Vespertilionidae > Lasiurus > Lasiurus borealis. Next base: position 36,378 of record PVJN01002742.1, read on the forward strand.
GTTTTCTGGTCTGTACCCCGGGTAAAGACTTTTAGCCGAGTCATTGGGCAGCTTGCTTTATGTAAGATAAAGACAATGAAGTATTACTTTGAAATGAATTTTCCTATTATCAAATTAAAAGAATGAGAAAGACTGGTCTTAAGTAGCTCTTTGTTTTATAAGTAGCAGTCAAAATCATTTGGCTGCATATAAAAATTATAGGGGAAAAAAAGGTGAAAAAAGGGAAAGAGCAGTTGTTAAAAAGCTCATAATTGACAACAATTAAAATACCATATATTGTTTAAAAAGATTATAAAGGTGATACCATTTACATAACAATTTAGTAAGTCCAAAAGAACCAAGTCAAATCATCAAATGTATTTACTTACATAAAATAAAATACCACCAAATGGTACATATCTCAAAATGAAATCAAATATTAAAACTATAACCATCACACATTCTGCCTTTGTCTTTTTTATCTTAACATTATTAAGGAATTAGTCCCATTTGACTTAGTAAAACTCGTACAACTTCCGCTATTAGTACTTGCAGCAGATTTTGACAGGTTTCACAGCGAGGCATTGAAAAGCAGGCACGAAGAACATGAATAACCTACATTTTGATATTTTCAGGCTTTAGAGAACTTCAGCTGAGCAACCTGAGAGTGTTTTGAAGCACATCTGCTTTTCATGTTAGAGAAGCTAATTAATATTAGACGTATTATTATATTCAGTCGATAGTCTGAACTGACCTGTTTAAATCTACGGGCCTACATATCGACACAAGCCTCACTTGGTGAGGCTCCCAAGTCTGTTTTTGACTTTAAAGTTTGTGTAACACTGAAGTGCTTGAAACGACTGGAGGGTAAAAAAGAAAAATTGATAGAATGGGCACGGTGAGCAGACAGACAGGTGACAGAGGAAGCAAGAAGCTAAAAGTCATGAAATAATGAAGTGTCTATAAAATGACCTGAAAACGAGACTAGGAAAATCACCGCAAAATGAAGTCACTAATAAGCGAGGAAAGAAAATGAGAGGAGATATATTACAATAAAGCCAAAACTGAAGGAGGGGTGGAGATGACGCACAATGCTACCTTAATGGAAAGAAGGCTTTCTTTATTACTTTCGGCCACCTACATTTCTCCTCTCACTAACCCACTTCATTTCCATTTATATTGCATACGTGCTAGTTAATGCTACTGTGAGTTAATATCTCGTGTATCTTTTTTTTCTTCAACTTACTAGTTTTTTCAACAAATGCTCCTATACGCATTCTGTGCCAGATAATCATGTACTATATCCAGGAGAAAGTGAGACTTGGCCTCCAGTTAGCCAGCAAACAGAAGAGGAGACAGGCCATTATCATACTCCGTTGACAAGACTGTAATACTAGAGAAGGGCATACAGATGGCTCCTAGACCTAGGAATGAATGTCTAAACCTCGTGGAAGGGAAGGACTGGTTTCCTGAAAGGAAAAAAACCCAGCTCTTTCAAAGGCATCAAATGAGAGTGAAAATATCTAGTCAAAGGACCTATCATACCTCAACATGGCTGACCTACAGATATAAGAGCCCAACAGGGCAAGAGATGAGGACCTGGCCAGACCACAGGGCTCTTTCCTGCCATGATAAAAGGCATGACATATTACTCAAAGGTTCAAGTACAAACCCCCGCTGTCATTTACTAGCTATGTCACCCTGGACACGTCCCTTAATTTAATTCCTCTAAGCTTCAGTTTCCTTATCTGTGGAGCAGGGATAATGACATTACCTCCCGGGGTTTTGTGAGGATGGAGACGAAGGCATATGTAAAATACTGGGCAGAGTTCCCGGCATACACTGTTAGCTCCATCAATGTTATCTGTTATCATCACTCTGATTATGATTATTTTCTTCAGGGCCAGGGGAAGCCCAGAAGGGTTTAAGAATGAGTGGCATGACCAGATCGGTAAGCTTCTTGGAGACAGAAAACATGTCTCACACTTCACTTATATCTTTACAACACCACCCACATGGTGCCAGTTGAAAAGCGGGCATTTAATAGACACTTGTTGAGTTGAATTGGAAATGTTGAACAAGCAGAAGGCACAGATACCCACCATTTTAAGATGAGCACTTGAATCCTCATTCTCTTAGAATAGAAAGAATGGAGAAGAGGTAACAGGAAGGAGACATAAGACATCTCACCCCCACAAACAATTACTGAGAAACCCTCCTGTCCGGGGTGACTATGCAGAGGGCTGGCAATCCCTGAGGTCTAACAAATGCTCTGTATGACTTACTATTTATAAGCCATACATTGTGTGAGGAACTAGAGATAAAAAGGTGAGCAAATTCAGATAAGTGGTAGGGAAAGACTGGTTTCCTGAAAGGAAAAACTCCCAGCTCGTTCAAAGTATAAAGAGTGAAAATAACAAGTGAAAGGACCTATAAGGAGTTCAAATGGCAGCTTAGTTTGCAGTGGAAAAGCCAGGAATTCATGAAATAATCACACACACTAGTAAAATCCATAAATTATGGATCAAAGCTATAAAAACATGTTAACCAGATACAGGAATGGCAGACATTTGACGTCATAGTTAAGGAAGCAAGAGGAGGTTCCCTTTAAGGAAGTAAGGTCTAAGCTGGCATCGCAGAATGTCTATGAGATGCCCACAAGAAATCCAGAGGGCGCAAGCTGGACCGAGGGAGGAGCATTATAAGGGAGCTGAGGCAGGAAGAGAACCTGGTAAGGATGCAGGACTCAAAGAAGGGCCGTAAACTGGGAGGAGAGGAAACCAAAGCTTTAAAGTGGCAGTGAACATGATAAAACAGACGCAGAAAAGAGCGCTCCTACCTCGATGCCAGTGTGTCACATGGCGATCCTTTTCTCTTATGTGAGTCTGGGTTAGCAGGGTCGGATGAACTGTCCCCGAGGCCACTCATGGTGAAAAGCTTCACACCTAAAAAGAGAGGACAACGATAAGAAATCTGTCCTAATGAACTTGCCAACCACAGGGGAGGAGGGAGCTACCTTAGGTTAGAAAATATCGAAACATTGTAGTCATTGTAATCAGTGAATAGATTAATACAGCCAACATAAAGACATGTACGTCTATACAAAACCAGAGTAGTCACCAGCTATTCGGTGTTTCTACACTTTTTTTTGGTATCTGTAAAAGAAAATTAATAATCCTTTTGTGAAATCATAGAGATTAGGATAAAAATAGTGTTAGAATAAAAGAGATACTGAGACTTTTTAACACTTGTATGTAACTGTGGAAACTGAATGTATAAGTGAGAGTCAGAGAAATTATTTTTATATTTATTTTTAACTTTAAAAAATATTTTTATTGATTTCAGAGAGGAAGGGGGAGGGAGAGAGAAATAGAAACATCAATGAGAGAGAGTCATTGCCCCCTGCATGCCCCACACTGGGGATTGAGCCTGCAACTGGCCATGTGCCCTGACCAGGATTCAAACGCTGAGCCATGATGGTCAGGCTGAAATCAATAAAAACATATTTTTAAAAAAATGTTGAAAGACCCAACATGGTTTTATTAGCATCCATTCTGGAACTCCAATATTAAACAATATCCAGCTAAGAGTAACACATTACTATAATTAAGACCGCTACCTTCTTTTCTGATTAAGATTCATAGAAAGCCCTGACCAGTTTGGCTCAGTGGACAGAGGGCTGGCCCAAGGACCAAAGGATATGGGTTCAATTCCCAGTAAAGAGCATGTACCTCTCTCCCTCCCTTCCTCCCTCCCACCTCCTTTCCACTCTTTCTCTGAAGATCAAGGGGGAAAATGCTCTCAGGTGAAGATCAAAAAGAAAAGATCCTTAGAAATATAAATGAGGTTAACCAAATATCACAAAGCAAAGAAGCCACTTCATTTAATTTTCACATAAAAATAAAATGTAAATATTTCAAAATGTATTAATTAAATTATGCAATCCTAATATATAAAAAGCCAGGGGCTGTCAGGACCGAAACAATTGGACAGATGACCAAACAACAGGCTGTGTGGGCAACCAGGCCGGCAGGGGAGTTAGTGAGGGAGGTCCAAACGACTGAACAGCAGGCTGTGTGGGGCGACCAGGCCATCAGGATGGGGGCAGTTGGGAGTGGCCAGGTCGGCAGGGGGGGGACAGTAAGGGGTGACCACATCAGCGGGGGAAGGGGGAATTGGGGGTAATCAGGCTGGCAGGGGAAGAGGTTGGGGGTGACCAGGTCGGTAGGGGGAGGGGCAGTTAGAGGCCATCAGGCCAGCGGGCAGAGACAGTTAGGGATGATCAGGCTGGTGGGAAGGTCAGTTAGGGGCGATCATGCAGGCAGGCAGGTGAGCAGTTAGGAGCCAGCAGTCCCAGATTGTGAGAAGGATGGCCAACTGCGGTTTAGGCACTATCCCCAGAATTGGGCCTAAACCAGCAGTCATACATCCCCTGAAGGGTCCCAGATTGGAGAGGGTGCAGGCTGGGCTGAGGGGACCCTCCCCTCATGCATGAATTTCATGCACCAGGCCTCTAGCAAAGCCTAAGCAACCATTACAACTAAAAAACCAGAATGATCAATCAACCAGTTGCTATGATGCACAATGAGCACCAGGGGGCAGCCTCTCAATGCAGCAGTTGCCCCCAGTGGTCAGTGTGCTCCCACAGCCCCTCGCCCCCAGCCTGCCAACCTCCCGCAGTCCCTCCCTCCTGCCGGCTGGCCCCTCAATAGGCTTCAATTCCCAGCCAGGCCGAGGGACCCCACCCGTGCATGAATTCATGCACTAGACCTCTGAAATCAATAAAGAAATACTATATAAAAAAATAAAATAAAATAAAAAAGGAGATTCCCCCATACTGAACTACCCTCAGACTACTGGCTACTGATAATTGCTAAATTGATCTAAGATTCTGGGACTCAGGAGATATCAGACAACAATTCAAAGAGCAGCCAGCCAGGCCGGCCTACCAAAATAAGACCCAATGGTAAGAAGCTGGGAGAGAGCCACCAACAATTTGCTGATGATTCTGGTATGAACTGCTTCCAATTTACAAAACAACCAACAGATAGTGGAATACAAAACCTCCGATGAGTGGAAACTATTATAGCCGTTCTTTTGGTGGAATGGTTTTATATTTGGCAGTTAGGGTACCTAAATAAGGTTCATTAAGAAATGTTGGTTTCAGGAAACCAATTTGCATATCACCTTTTAAAAAGAGGTAAGGTTTCTTAGTAAAAGTACCCTGTTGGTTAAAAAGACTCGCTAAATTATAGCCAATCTCATGCAATCTCTAGAGAGCAGTTTTAGGAACTAGAAACCACCTCTATCTCGGTTCAAACGGACCACACTGAACCAAAGAGGAGAGGCTGAAGAAATAGGTCAGTGCTTTGGATTTCAGTTGATTTATACATTTTCACATAAGAAATGTGTTACTCGTCTCCCATATTTAGTTGACAACAGCATAATTTGAAAAATAAGTAACAGTTAATAAACAACGCCAATAATAGGTCATTTTGACAGCTGAATTTTTTTAGAAAAGAAAATGTTTCTCAAGGGTTCAGTGGCACAATGGATAACATGGACTATGGGTGAGAAATTTTTCTCAAACAATTGTCTTCAGACACCTGCAATTCTCTGAAAGAAGTTTTCAATTTTCTCTTTTCATTTAAATGACAATTGAAATCCTTCTCTTGTTAAGAAAGGATGAGGATTTCAACAATTTTATTGTCCTTTTTTATGTTTCAATTTCCATTGTTTGATATACCACATTTTGTTTTTGTAATTATCAGTTGATAGTCATTTAAGTTTTCCCATTTAGGGGCCATTTATCAATAATACTGTTGTAAACACTTAAATGCAAATTTTTTTGTGTGAACATGTTTTCAATTTTCTTAAGTATATACATATCTAGGAGTAGAACTACTGGGTCATACTGTGACTCTCTTAACTTTTTGAGGAACTGCCAAACTATCTCCATAATGATTGTACCATCTTAAATTCTCACCAGTAATGTACAAGCATTCCAATTTCTCCACCTTTTCACCAAAAGTTACTTTCAGTTTTGCAATTTTATTTTTATTACTAGAGGTACAGTGCACAAAATTCGTGCATGAGGGTGTGTGTCCCTCAGCTCAGCCTGCACCCTCTCCAATCTGGGGCCCCTCGGGGCATGTCTGACTGCCTGTTTAGGTCCGATTCCAGTTGGACATCCCTCTTACAATTCAGGACTTCTGGCTCCCAAATGCTTGCCTGCCTGCCTTCCTGATCATCCCTAACCACTCCCCTGCCAGCCTGATTGATGCCTAACTGCTCCCTAGCCAGCCTGGTCACCCCTAACTGCCCTCCTTGCAGGCCTGGTCCCCTCCAACTGCTCTCCCCTGCAGGCCTGGGTCTCCCCCCACGTCCCCCGCCAACTGCCCTTCCCTGCAGGCCCAGTTGCCCCCAACTTCCCTCCTCTGCCGGCCTGGTCACCCATAACTGCCCTCCCCTGAAGGCTTGATCACAGGCCTGGTCCCTCCCAACTCTCCTCTCCTACTGGCCTGATCACCCCTAACTGCCTTCCTTTGCAAGCCTGGTCCTTTCCAACTGCCCTCCCTGCTGACCATCTTGTGGTAGCCATCTTGTGTCCACATGGGGGAAGAATCTTTGACCACATAGGGGCAGCCATTTGTGTGATGAAGTGATGGTCCATTTGCATATTATTCTTTTATTAGATAGGATAGAGGCCTGGTGCATGGGTGGGGGCCAGCTGGTTTGCCCTGGATCAGGGTGAGGGTTCCCTTGGGGCATGGGGCAGCTTGGGCGAGGGGCCTGTGGTGGTTTGCAGGCCGGCCATGCCCACTGGCAACCCAAACAGAGGCCCTAGTATCTGGGATTTATTTATCTTCTATAATTGAAATTTTGTAGGCTTGAGCGGAGTCAAGCCTCCTGCTTGCTCCATGGCCACAGCCATTTTTGTTGGGATTTATTTATTTTCTATAATTGAAACTTTGTAGTCTTGAGTGGAGTCTAGGGCTGGCCAGGGCATACAGAAAGCTTGGCTTCCTCCATTGCTGGAGAAACCCAAGGCTCCTGCTTGCTCTGTGGCCACAGCCATCTTGGTTGGGTTAATTTGCATACTCACTCTTGATTGGCTGGTAGATGAGGCTTGTGGGTGTAGCAGAGGTACGGTGAATTTGCATATTACTATTTTATTAGATAGACTGCCTATCCTAGTGTGTGTGAAATGGTACCTTTACACTTCCCTAATCACTAATGACACTGGTCACTTGCATATCTTCTTTAGAGAAATATCTATTTAAGTCCTTTGCCTATTTTTTTTTAATTGGGTTACTTACCTTTTTATTGTTGAGTCATAAAAGTTTTTTATATTTGGGTACTAAACCTCTATTAGACATATGATTTGCAAATATTTACTTTCATTCTGTGGTTTATCTTTTCACTTCCTTTATAGTATCTTTTGATAAATAAAAGTTTTTAATTTTGATGAACTCCAACATCTTCCAACTTTTCTTCTTTGATCAGTATAATGCCTGGACTTCTTTAAAGACAGTTTCTATTAATTGCTATTTTCCCATGATTTTGGTTTTCTTGTATACCTCCTAATTTCATGTTAAAACAGATATTTTTGGGCTAATGACTGAACAAGGATTTCCTTAAACATTTGGAAACAAAAATTCTCCCAGAATCCACAAAGCATGGGACCAAAATTCAGATGGTGGCTATCCCTACCCCCCTGTCCTCATAAACTTCTGCCAATATCTCAACCATTATAATCATAAATAGAAAGCAAAGGCAAAGAAATTGATTTAAAGCAATGAATTCTTAAAAGTGAAGAAATCATTTTATTTATTTCATCGATTTTATAAAATATCAAATTTTTCTTAGTGTTTTCTATAGAAGAAAATCCTGTGCAAAAGTCTTTTAAATTTATTATGCTAATAAAGACATTATGAAGGATTGGATAACTTAACTTATAAAAGTATGCAATGTTTGAAACAATGTATTTAATAAATTTACGTTTATTATTAAAACTTATTCTATAGATGAAGAAATAAGCTTTCTTAACTGATTTGGTTCAATTGATAGAGTGTTGCCTTCGGAAAAGGGCTCAATCCCCAGTAGAGGGCATGCAGAGGGTGGCCAACCAATGAGTCTCTCTCATCATTTATGTTTCTATCTCTCTCCCTCTCCCTTCCTCTCTGAAATCAATAAAAATATATTTTTTTTAAAAAAGGAATAAGCTTTTTTTCTATGCACTAATTTTTTCTAAATGGAAAGAGAATAAGTTTGGAAACTGTAAAAGTTTATTTTTGGTTTCCTATTAAATATATAAAATGAAGAAAAATAATATCAATTTTTTAAAGTTAACATTTTAAGTTCCGCACAATAATTTTATTTAAAAGATAACTTTTTCAAGATTAAAACATGTGCATTTGCCTTGGTAAAATCCTCCTACTGGTATTAATTTGTTACTATGGAAAAATAGAATACAACATACATATTTATGCAGCTATCTTATTAAAACAAGCATATCTTCAACATTATAAATCTATGAATCTCATTAAATGATTACAGTTCTCTTAAATAATGTTCGGTAATTACACATACAGTAATGGCCTGGTGCACAAATCCATGCACACTGAGAGGAAATTAATTAGAAGAAATATTTTAATATCACAATTCACTTTTTCTCTATAACAGAAATGTCAATCAAATTCAGGATTGATAATGACAGATCGAAACACATGTGTTCGATTGGCATCAGTGAGAGCTTTATATGTATCGTGCATACACATAACTTAGCCTTTTATATATATAATAAACTTGCTTAATTAGACCTGCTTTCTGATTTAGCTAAACTTTTTCCAGTGAAGTACCCCAACAATTACTTCTCTCAGGTAACTGTCAGCAACACAGCAATAAATATCAACATGGAGATTATAACTGTAGATCACACAGGGAGAACAAAGAGTGAAATATTTAACTGCAGCGTTTGACTATATTCTGTGCAGTGTGAAAACTTGAAATCATTTTCTTTTATTTTTTTAAATAATTTTTTATTAATTTCAAAGAGAAAGGGAGAGTGAGAGAGAGAGAGAGAAACATCAATGATGAGAAAGAATCATTGATTGGCTCCCTCCCGCATGCCCCTATAGGGGATGGAGCCCGCAACCCCAGGCATGTGCCCTTGACTGGAATCAAACCTGGGACCCTTTGGTCCACAGGCCAATGCTCTATCCACTGAGCCAAACCAGCTAGAGCTGAAGTCATTTTTAAGGTCCACCATTTCTTACTTCATTTTAGTCGGGTCAGTTTCTAAGCTTTCTAAATCTCCATTTTCCAGCTAATGAAAAGAAAATAGGATTCCACCGAGTCTCCTATCTACCTACTCCAGGGCTTCTGTGAGCATCAAATGAAATGAGACACAGGAAAACGCTTCACAGACATTTGGTTAAAATGTAAAATGTTTCTAACTGGCGATAAAGCAAGTTGTGTTCCTGGGATGAAGAAACTCCAAGGAGGCTAGTTGCTAGGGAGATGAAGCTGGGCATTGCTATGTGACATCATTACGTGGTACCCACAGCAACCGTTTCCGGACTGGGCTGGGCTGTGGGCCACATTTTTCACCACAGGGTTTTGGCACTGTTGGCTCAATTTGGTGGGCTGTCACTACAGGGTGGGGCAGGGTCTCATCTCACTTCGGGGAAGCCGAGTGTTGTTTCTGGGCACCAGGTCTGTGGTGCCGTTTCTCTGTAAATGGCTGGCACGCATCACAGTAACCAGTCAGTGGGTCGAACACTTAGCATATTAGCCTTTTATATACAGTGGTACCTCAAGCTACGAGTTTATAATTCGTTCCGTAGCCTTGAGGCGTGGGAAACTATGAGACGCTCGAGTTGCGGTAAACTGGTGGGTCATGTGCAGCCGGCCGATCTGCACAATTACTCCTATCTCAAATGTTGCTTGTATTTCAAAGCAAAAATCACTCGCTCCACGGCTCGTATCTCAAAAATCTCATATGTTAGGGCACCCGTATCTCGAGGTACCACTGTATATAGATTGCACATGTCTTCAAAAAATCAATTCTAGATTGTTATAACTTGTGAAAAAAATGTTGGCATTTATTAATAAGAAAAAAATTAAAGATACTCTTCCTGACTACAGCTGTCTTTACCTGGGTAAAGAATGAAATAGATATTCGATATTGACTGGCATGTGCACAGGAGAACATAGTCTAGCAAAGAAGTAACAGTCTTAAAAAAGAAAATGATGATCCTTCAGAAAAATTTCAATGTCTGTCTCTCTCTACTAACTCTACCCACTTTCACAGATTCAGTTATAATGAGCAGAAACACATTTAGAGCTGGGGAGAATGAAGCCTAACTTTACACACAGATTATCCGAAACCAAATAACCAAATTACTGCAATATCTAAAATAATTAAGTCCTTGATTAGTTGTTTAATTTCCCTTAAATATTTCAGAAACTCCTTTCAAAATACAGTATGGTTAAATATACACATATAAACCGACAAAAGAAAAATAAGTACACTGAAATTTGATCTTTAATGTGATATGCTAGCAAAAATACCAAAGTAATAGAGCTACCTGGGTCAAAATAATTTGTCCAAACAATGTAATTGCATTTTGAGGGCACTAGAAAATTATCAACTCAGGTAAATTTCCAGATAATTTTAGGGTCCTTGGCCTCAAGTGAAAAGGGCATGAATAACATTACAATACAAACCTATAATAATAAAAGCGTAATATGCACATTGACCAAACGGCTGAACAGTGGAATGACTGTCTGGATGACACACTATGACCCCCACTGCCACCAGGCCAGCCAGGCGAGTGCAGTGCGATTGGTCGGGAGCCCTGCCATTGCCCCATGATCACCCTGCAGAGGGAGGTCCAGGCCACTGGCTGGAAAGGCAATCAACTGGGGGGCTCCAAGATTGCCCCAAAGAGGGAGACCCAGGCCACTGACTGACGGGCTGCAGTAGGTGGGCGGAGCCTCTCTCTGTGGGGTGCGGTCAATTACCCCGCAGAGGGAGGACCAGGCTAGCCTGTGGTGGCGCTGTGGTGAGTGGGTGGGGCTTCCCTCTGTGGGGTGTGATCAATCACCCCGCAGAGGGAGGACCAGGCACACCTATGGTGGTGCTGTGGTGAGTGGGTGGGGCCTCCCTCTGCAGGGGCAATCCATCATGGAGCCCTGGCTGGGTGGGCAGGGCCTACCTCTTTGGGGCGATCCATCATGGAGCCCTGAGATCGCCCTGCAGAGGGAGGTCCAGGCTACCTGGCCAGCAGCACTGCAGCGAGTGGGCGGGGCTTCCCTCTACAGGGTGATTGATTGCAGGGCTCCCGAACTGGGAGAGGGCACAGGCCGGGCGGAGGGACTTCTCCCCCACTCCACTATCTGCCCCCCCCCCTGCATGAATTTCATGCACTGGGCCTCTAGTCTACATATAACCTTCATTGCCCAAATTTATAAAAAGATTGCGCATTTTTTCAAGCCCTGCTTGAAACTTAAGCCACATCACTTGATTCAAAATATATTTAGCAAAAACATTATTGATACCTATTGAAAAATGAAAAAATGTTCATTCCAGGTGAGTAGTTAAGAAGCATCAGTATCTGCTCAGTGATCATACTAATTTATCTGGCTATCACTCTTCCAGTGCAATATCCAACTAAAGACTAACTCCAAACCAGTAAAACTCAAATGTCACTTTCCCGTGTTCTCAGTAAGTATGACAACAATGCTTATAAATTAAACAAGAAATTAAGATTTATAAAATTTCAGAATAAGGCACCCCAGCAATTATCATCTAGTACAGTGCTTCTCAAACCTTTTCACTATATAAGCCACTTAGAATATACAAAATGCCTATTTTGACTTTTGCAGTATAAAACCAGTAGTAACAAAGAATTTGAGAGGAACAAAATAACAAAAAGGTTCACAAAAAAATGTAACCCCATGAATATGCATTTAATTAAAGGATGTGACAATGTAATATATATAAAGATTTTTATGTGATTTATATGTATTAACTCATTTATTCCTCCCAACTGCCTATGAAGTGTATATTATTATTACCTCCACTTCATAGATGCATTGATTGAGTTCAACAGTTTTATCTGACTAATAAAGAAACTATGGTCTAATGGTGATGACAATTATGATGACTAACACTTTCTTGGACTTACTATTTGCCAATCACTGTTCTAAGCATCTAGCTTATTTTATGTACTCATAAACCTTACTAATTCGCTTACTCATAAAATATGAGATAGGTAACATTATAATCCATTTCGGAGATGAGAATTCTGAGGCCTGGAGGGGTTACTTAATCTGCTCAACATCATAAGTGGCAGTGGTAAAAATCATTCTTGAGTAACTTGGTTCTAGAAACTGGCTATGCTTTAACTTCTATAACTAACCTACAGTCACATAATTGATAAGTAGGAAAGCTAACTAGATTCCCAAGTTTTGCTTTTGTCTCTACACTAAAATGCTAACAAATTGTACCACATCTAAAAACCCTGGGAGGTATTTATAAGGTTCCCAGACACATGAACAGAGAATCTTTTCAATCTTGGTCCAAACATAACATAGAAAGAAATAAAATTGACCGTATTTCTAATCCTGACTTATCTTTCATGGTCATAATATAAATCTAATTATTTCCTGTAAGATGTGAATCAACTTAAAATGTAAACGTGCTATTCTTTCAAAATTAAAGTTTTATTTTATAAAACCATAATTTTTGTCCTAAAATATGTAAATCTTAGATTCTAAAATTATATGTATACTTATGCATACACACACAAAATTCCTTTCAATATTATTCAAATCATCTTTAGGGTCTACCTTCTGGAATTTTGAGCTCTTACTACATTTTGACCAATTTTCCCCTGAAGATATAGTTATAGGCTTTGTTCTCCAGATAAGGTTCTTAGTACCAAGTCCATGAATCTCCAAAGTCCCATATCATAGTCTCTTCAGAAAGGAGCATCGAAAGAGACAGGCTGTCCAAAAGAGCTGGCCAAACTTTGCTAAAACGTCGACATCACGGACACAAAGAAAAGATGATAAACTATTCCAGGTAAAAGGAATCAAAGAGATGTGACAACTATGCAGATGTGTGATTCTGGATCAGATTACTGATAAAATTTTAATATGGACCATATATCCTATATAATAAAAGCCTAATATGCCAAAAAAAAAAAATCAACCAAATAGCAGAAGGATCGGTGGAACAACTGGTCGCTGTGATGTGCACTGACCACCCTGGGGCAGACGCTCAACGCACGAGCTGCCCCAGCCCGCAGGTCTCAGGCCAGCCAACGTGGGTATGAGCAGAGCCCTACTAGTTGCTCTGCAGAGGGATGCAACCGGCGGTGGCAGCAGCAGGGGGCGGGGCCAGCAATTGGTGGGTCCCAGTAGGGGCTCCCCAATTGTCTCGCCGGTTGCCCTATAGATCAGCCCTAATCGTCGGCCAGGTCTAGGAACCCTACCCATGCACGAATTTTGTGCACTGGGCCTCTAGTTAGATATAATAATAAAAATGTTGTTTCTTAAATGGGGTTATTGTACTGTGGTTAAGTAGGAGACAAATAATATTTAGGAGTGAAAGATCATAAATGTCTACAACTTACTCTCAGTGATTCTTCATCATTATCTCCATAATAGTGGTGGAAGAGGAGAAGTAGTAAAATACCGAGAGATAAAGCAAATGTAACACGTTTACAATTGGTGAAACTGGGTAATGATATAGAGGTGTTCAGTTTATCAATCTTGCAACTGTTTTGCAGTTTTAAGATGTTTTTAATATATGTTAAGGGAAAATGGAAAAGATAAAAATTTTCATTGTGACATAAAGAAAATAAAGACTTTCTCAGACTTACTGCACACTGAGTTAATAGAATAAGAAAACTAAGTCAGACTTCAATCACCAGATTGTCCTATTTTTTTCTCTCTTCCTCTTTCATAAAGTCTAGGTACTTATATAACATTCCCTTATTGAAATCTATATTAATTTCAATGTTCATTGGAGCAGTTTATAAAGTGTGATCTAAAATTTTGTGAACATTTTCAATTAGAAATGTAGCACATGTTTTATGATAACCTTGAGGCTTCTCAGATCATATATTTCCATAAAAATAAGAGTCAACAGGTAGTCATTTTAACAACAGAGCTTCAGTCCTTACCTGGGAGACTTCTTTGTTCATAATGAGTCCTCAAAACAGATAGGAGTTAGTGCTCCTGAGGCTAGCTTCCAGGGGGATGGGCAAAGATGTTCTCCAGAGATGGCTCTAATCTCTTCACTCTCACCTCATTTAAGGACAATTATGCAAAAAACTAAAGCAAAGGAAAAGAAAAAAAAAAAGCAGGAGGTTAGATTATCATTCTATTGTTTAAGAGATGATAAAATTCAGAATGCTAGGTAAAGAAAATATAGGCCAAATGAAAAAGTATTTCCAAAGACAATGCATAAAAGTCTGACTTTACAGTTTAAGTCTTTTCTGGTGATTAAATGTACTGTATATTCCTACTTAAGACTGCTATTTACATAATACCTAATTACATTCTGCCCTTAATCTTTTGAAAGACCCATTTATATGTTTTTAATTTTTTTTTCTGGCTGTATTTATATGTTTATTCTCACTACTTATAAATAACTAGAGGCCCGGTGCATGGGTTTGGCACCAGTGAGGTCCCTTGGCCTGGCCTACAGGGATCGGGCCGAAACTGGCTCTCTGACATCCCCCAAGGGGTCCTGGATTGTGAGAGGGTGCATGTCAGGCTGAGGGACCTCACCAGTACACAATTAGGGCCGGGAAGGAACTGTGGGAGGGCTCCAAGGCGTGTCTGGCCCATCTCGCCCAGTCCTGATCGGCCGGACCCTATCAGCAAGCTAACCTACTGACCCCTAGTGGTCAGTGAGCATCATAGCGACTAGTTGAACGGTTGAACTAACAGTTGGACACTTTAACCTATTAGGCTTTTATTATATAGGATTATTTTTTGAATATATTTTTATTGATTTCAGAGAGGAAGGGAGAGGGAAAGAAATAATAATGATGAGAGCAAATCATTGATTGGCTGCCTCCTAGCCTCCTACACCCACCCAACCGGGGATTCAGCTGGCAACACCAGGCATGTGCCCTCACCAGGAATCAAATCATAACCTTCTGGTTCATAGGTCAATGCTCAATACCAGCTGGGTAAGAAATTAGACCAATGGGGAATGCAAAGTCATGATCTGTGCTTAAAAAAGTGCCTTGAAAACACACACACATCCACACACACACACACACACACACACACACACACACACCAAGTCTCAATTTATATATAGTGCCCAAGTTCAAACACTGAGATACTGTGATTTAAGAGAAAAATAAAGAGATTTTAATTACATGATATATATATATATGACAAAGAAAACCTTAGGAAAGACGAGGACTGAGTGCTATTATTACAATTTTCTAAACATTTCAAGAAGACAAGAGTGTTTCAAATGTCATATACCAGAAAAAAGGTCAGGTGGGTAAGTAAACCCTCCCTGCCTCCAAGATGATGGGAGTCACAATAACGACTCTTTCCACCTCAGGATGGAAGTGGCATGCCTGGGTAAAAGAGGAGGAGGCTGGGATACTGCAAAGAAGGGAAAAGGGAAAATCCTAGCTTGGTTATTAAATGCAAGATGATCTCATGAACCCAAAGTAGAATTGCTTTTCAAATATTCTGTTATCAACTCCTATCACTAACTCAGAGAGGTATTTCCACCAATCAGTCTAAATTTCATCACACGTAACCCTTATATAGATACCCCTGAAAGTCTTGCATATACTAAATTGTATAAAGCAAATATTATTCTTGATATGTAAAACTAAAATATTTCATTCAACGGAATCCTACTGTGAATCACTTTTAAAAATTAATCCCATTTTAACATCTTTTGTATAAAAAATTTTTGAGACAAATAAATATATAAAAACTTAAATAAACACAAACAAAAGTTAAAATTGCCCATAAAGACCCATACATTGAACCATTAATAATAGCTTGACCATGGTATTTGTGGTACATGCTCAACAAACCAAATTGTATTAAATTTAGCAATATTGTTGTAGATAGGAATCACAATTTAATGCTACTTTATTATAACAAGATGAACTGGGTCTCCCCCAAAGACATACATTTAGTAGTCTTAGGCTAACTTTGATCTTGCTGGGAAGGAATTTAAAGAATTTCATAGACAGGTTAAGGATTTTACCTGGGAAAACTGTAAAGAATTTGTAGAGCGGGTAAGAGCAAGAAGTACTGAGGAGTTTGAAGAGACAGAGAAGGCAAGTTTGTGGGAGAAACAAAAACAAAGCACAATGTAGAGATGTGGAACAGGAAAGTCTGAAAAAAGATATTTAAAGCCATTTTATACGGAAGTATGTCTTGCTTAGATTATATAAAAGGTAAACTACTCATTTCATCCCAACAAAAATTTTAGGAATTGCCAAAACCGGTTTGGCTCAGTGGATAGAGTGTTGGCCTGCGGACTGAAGGGTCCCAGGTTCGATTCCGGTCAATGGCATGTACCTTGGTTGCAGGCACATCCCCAGTAGGGGGCATGCAGGAGGCGGCTGATCGATGTTTCTAACTCTCTATTCCTCTCCCTTCCTCTCTGTAAAAAAATCAATAAAATATATTTATAAATAAATAAATAAATAAATAAAAATTTATTTTAGGAATAGTCTACCTTATTCATCATCAAAAATATAATTTTGGCATTATCTATTTTATGTTTTTGCCCATTTTCTTGTATGAGAGACATCTTGAAGAGAGCTTCAAGGACAGACAACACTACCCTAAAGATTAGGACCAATCTGTCCTCTTTCCCACAATAACTACATTACAAAAATATGCAGGTGGTTAAATTGAATTACTGAATATTCTATTTCTTATCGAAAAAAAAAAATATTTCGTCAACTAATGAGTTAGCAAACTGGTAAATACAAGTGAAAACAAGGTCATAACGAAGCCAAGGTTTATGGACCTGGATCATATGATCCATTAACTGTTCTATTCCAAGTTCACACACAGTATACCTTTCAAATGGAAGTAGCTGAATGGCCAGTTATGGGTAGAAGAAAATATGAATGGATGAATGTAAAGTCATCAGTACTACCATTGACAAAATTTGAAGTATATGTCCAATGATTTTGAATCTAAGGTCATATTAACTTGTGGAAAATGGTCAAAGAACCTTCAATAGTTTGGAAAATTATGCTATTTCAATCTTATGTAAGTTTTTTCAAGAAGGTTCACCATTTAATTTTAAGTCTAAAACAAACCCAAGTGAATACTTTCCATGAATAAATTAGGGACTACATTCATAAAAGAATTCTACTTAACATGCAATTATCTCATTTTAATGATGCTTAAATTAAAGCAATTAAACAATTTACCGGAGGAAAAGAACCTAAAAGGTCCTGTTCATTGCTGACCATAAGAGAAGAAATGTGTGGGTTTTTTTTTAAGGGAAAAAAAAAAAACACCACAGGATCTACATACTTTGTTTAAATTCTTCTCATGTTTTAATCTAACAAAAGCAATAATGGTAACATAAGTAGTAACATCAAATTCTTAATCATAATTGAAAAGACAGTACAAAATGTCTACTCCTTCCTACTTAACCATCTGGAACATGTTAAAAACTCCCTAAAAGCATGAGAAATCTGCAAGTATAATTACACTCTGGGACTATTAGCATGACATGCTTCAATAAATACTTCTAATAAGATCTGCTGATATAATAATTGGCTCTAAAACAAATGGATTGTCATTATGCGGGTATTTGTTCCTACTGGCTAAATACAGAAAACTGATAAAGTGTCCCTTGAATAGAAACAAACAAAAAGAACACCCAGCAAAGGCAGTGTGACAAGTTGCAGAGATTAAACAGAAGGGACAAGCAATGAGCAAAAATTAGCAAATGCCTGAGTTCAAGTCCTATTCTCTCGCTCGCTTTGTCCCTTTCTTCCTCTCTTCCTGCGCCCCCCAAATGTGCCGTAACTATCTGTGTTCTTGTCAAAAGGGATCTGGTTGGGGTTAGAAGGAAATGTTGTATTAAATCTTGAGTTGGTTAAAAGCTAGTTTGCTAAAGGTCTTCAGACCAAATCCTAAGGAAAAATATTCAAAGTTTACTCTATTCTTTTTTTTTTAATATATTTTATTGATTTTTTACAGAGAGGAAGGGAGAGGGATAGAAAGTTAGAAATATCGATGAGAGAGAGACATCGATCAGCTGCCTCTTGCACGCCCCCCACTGGGGATGTGCCCACAACCAAGGTACATGTCCTTGACCAGAATCGAACCTGGGACCTTTCAGTCCACAGGCCAATGCTCTATCCATTGAGCTAAACCGGTTTCGGCCAAAATTTACTCTATTCTTGATGGTTTGGGGAGGTGGACGTTTAGCTACTTGGAAAGGTTAAACAAAGGGACGACCCCACCAGCTAAGATGTTCAGGAAGATCACTTCGGCAGCTGAGCAATGGAGGCAAGAGGGCTGCTGTGATCACTTAATTCCGGCACAGTGAGCAGTGGGGTTAGGCAGTAACAGTTGGGCCAAAGGAGATAATGGAATAAGTCAATAAGAACTGGGGTAGAAAAACAAAAGGCCACATTGTCTGCACGTATGAATTATAAAAGTAGGGCATGTTTACTGTAAAAGTGTAGGAAATACAAGTAAATAAAAATCGCCCACAAGTGCTCCATCTAGAACTAATGCAAAGATTTGTATATTTATAATTCTATAATACAGATTATGTTACCATAGTGTACATATTGTTTAAGAACATCTTCTTTTTTCACTAAAGTTATATATAACTTCTCATGGCGTTAAATTGTCTTCTACATAGCTTGTATTGACTATCGAATATTTCTGTGTGTATGTGTCATAGTTGTTGAGCAAGGCAGCAAGTAGTACAGGACTTTAGACTGTTTCTTTATGCCGTTAAAACAAAACTAGGATGAGGCATTTTTCTGGCTGAAATTCTGTTTACTTTCAGGATTATAGTCTCTAAATAAGCTCCTACAAGCACTAAGTTTCCTGGCACGAGGGATGGTGTGGACATGAATGCCGTTTAGCCAGGACGGAGTTTGCAGGCGATAACAGATGTCTGAGGGAGAGGCTAATGAATTCAGTTATGTACACATTAATAATGAAATGACATCCAAGCAGACAAGTCCAGCTGACTTCCAAAGAAGTGGGATCAAAAGGTTTTTGGAATCCCCAGCAGTAGAGCAGAGGAGATGACCAAGGCAAAGTGAGAAGAGAAGAGAATAAATTACCACAAAAACAATCCAATATTTAAGGAAGGGAACAATTAAACCTGGCATACCAATTTTAAAAAGAGAGACAGCCGGCCAGTGTGGCTCAGTGGTTGAGTGCTGACTTTACGAACCAGGAGGTCACAGTTCTATTCCAGTTAGGACAGTGCCTGGGTTGCAGGCTTGATCCCTGGTGTGGGGGGTGTAGGAGGCAGCCGATCCATGATTCTCTTTCATCATTGATGTTTTTATCTCTCAATCTCTCCTTCTCCCTTCCTCTCTGAAATCAATTTAAAAAAAATTTTTTTTTTAGAGAGAGAGAAAATGAGTCAAGGTAAGAGGAGAAAACCAGCAATAATTGTTTTGAACCTGCCCAATCACAATCCCTTTAAAACAAAACAAACTCTTAAAAAGTACCCAAAGGTAATGAAGAGTCCCTGCAAAATAAACCCCAATAAAGCACAAATACCTCCCTACAAAGACACCAGAATTCAACATGCCCACCACCAGCACAATCACTGAACTCACAGGCTTTTGTGCTCGGTGTGTCTACCACCCTCCCCCAACTTCACGCCATCATAATCCAAATGACAGTTTCTGGGAGAACAAAGTTTCAGGGGGTGGGGGGGGTTGTCTAAAACGATTTTTCTCCCTTGGTTAGTCCTAGCATACTAAGATTTATTATCACCATACATGTTCACAATTTCAACTCCATTTTACAAACTTTCCTAAGTATCTTTTCCAGAATTAATTTTTATAAACTTGATTTCATTTTCCCCTTACTTTTTATACCCTCTGCTTACCCTTTAGGGATTAATGGTAGTACAAATCATTGTATATTCAATAAAAAGCCATAAAAATCAATGTACTACAGAGCAATGGAAATGAATTTTAGAAATTTAAAAGTAGATCTTGGGCAAAAACAAAAAAAGTAAATCTTAAGAAAATATATACAATATACCTTTTTTGTTGTTGTTAATCCTTACTCAAGGATATTTTTTCCATTGATTTTTAAAGAGAGGGAGAGGGAGAGGGAGAGGGAGAGGGAGAGGGAGAGAAACATCCATGTGAGAGACACACATCAACAACTGGTTGCCTCCTGTATTGCTCTAACTACTGAGAAACTGGCCAGGGATATACCATTTTTTATAAAGTTCAAAAATAAGCAACCAATAAACTATATTCTTTAGATACAGATTTAGATATAGTACAACATTATAAAAAAATTAAAATAACTTAGAAAATTCAGTATAGTGTTTACACTTGGGGAGAGACATGAAAAGGGATGAGGTGAGAAAGGTATACACAAGGAGTTTCCATTATATTCCTACATTTCATTATCTTAGGTTGGGCATACGTAATACTGCTTAACACACTAAATAATACTTTAAAATTTCCATTTTGGTGAAGGACAATAAATTTTTAGTGAATGAATTAAGGAGATTATAGAATAGTGTTTTTATGGAGCATAACTCAAATATTTCAAATAATTCTATTTATTTTCTTATTTATTACTCAAAATCAATTGTCTTGAATACCAAGAGGACTATTATTCAAGAAACTGCTAGTCAGCCCCGGCCAGCTGGCTCGGTTAGTTAGTGCGTCGCCCCAATACACCAAGGTTGCATGCAGGATGATTAGATCAGGCACAGAAAAAAAGTAACAATGAGAACATAAATAAATGGGACAACAGAGCGATGTTTCTCTCAAATGAGTTATTTAAAAAACACTGCTAGTTATTACTTTCCTACTAGAAAATAATTTATTTTATTCAAAACGTTTAGCAGTAACCATTCAGTAAATTATAATTAATATAACTGAGAGCTACATTGAAGTCCCAGGGTGCTCTTCCTGAATTTTAATTATAGTAGGTATTTTTTTTTGAAATTACATATGTAGTGACAAGGAGTAATTAAGGGGGAAAGACATACCCCTTCTGAGCAAGATTAAAATGCATCCAAAGGAAGGAATCCTTGTGTCCTGACCTCTGGGGTGAAGGTGGAGTAAGGAAGATTTGTTTTCCACAGAAGGATCTCCAGAGGAATCCCAATTAATAAAGCTGTCAGCAAAAGAACTGGCATTCAGATGATCAGGAATTATTAACCATTTGTATGCATGCCATAACCGTCTACAGATGCAAGTAGCAGACTTTTTTAAATTAAATTCAAAACATCGTGGCAATTAACTGGTTAAATCCTTTTTTCCCCCAGCATTGTTAAAAATGTAACTTCATTGACTGACTATAAATAAACAATATTTTTGGTAAACTGAAGTTACAGAATTTTGGAAAGTTTATCATGTAAACTGCATGAATATTTTAAATATTTCATTCTCTTTTTGTCCCCACTTCCTAGGCAGCCATTGGCTCCTCGCAGTGCACCCAGATTTGGTGCTGACTGGTTGGATATTAATTACACATTTGGTGGTTAAATATGATTTACTAGAAATTTGATATGTCTAACTCTTCAAATATTGAGCTTTATAAAGTTTGTAATGAAAGTATGCTAGTTATATCAAGTAGAATAAAATTCCTTAATAAGAAGGTATCATATTTTATGGTTCAAAGTGGACAAATGGATATTAGAATACAGTGCCCTTTACCATAAGGAATATCTACTGAGTATGCATTACTCATCATATTTTACCTGCCCACCTTCTATATTCCCACATCATGGTCAAAATTAACCTCATTCTTATAGTATCAAAATTTAGGCAAAATTAGTGTGATCTCTCTCTTGTCTCCATCAGTAAAATCACGAAGTCCTGTCAATTCCCTGTTAATAAATCTTCGCCCAGGTTCTCCTCTCCCGTGCTTGGGCCTAGAAGCCAGTCTAGTCCATTATACATGCAGAACAATACCTTTAATGAACGTTTTTGTTTAATCACTTCTCATTAATGCAGACTTTTTTTTTAATTGCCTAGCTAAACAAATATAAAATGTATATTTAAGTTTTTCCCTGCCTTTCCTTCCCCAAACCTCTCCTAAGGCCCTTTGGTAATCTATTTATTAGGATTGTTTCCAAAATCCATATGCGCAGCATGTACATTTTCTTCAAAATTTGGTCGAAATTCATATTCTTCAAGAATATTTTCCTAAGTTCAACTCCATTCTCATTGTTGGTCCCTGAAAATGTCCTGACTTATATATTATGTAATACTTGTTCATATGCTATCATTTTCTCCCATGCTGCATTTAAATATAAGGTTCTGATATTGAATACATTCCTGGCCATGCCCATGCGTGTTTCTTTCTTATTTTAACTTGTTAATATTTCTTATACTAATTTCAATTTCTTTCACTGCTGATTTATAAAAATGCAGAGGAATCTTTTTGCCCCACTTAAATTAATCACTTTGCAGTACCTGTGATGGTGAATTTTATATATCCACTTGGCTAAGCCATACATAGTACCCATATATATGGTCAACCACCAGTTTAAATTTTGCTTTCACAAAGGTGAAGGTATTTTGTAGTCAAATTTCACATTTAAATCAGTGGACTTTGAGTAAAGCAGATAATCCTCATTGAATAGCTGCATCCTGCACATGCCGACTGGGGACTGAGCTGGCAACCTGGGCATGTGCCCTGACTGGGAATCAACTGTGACCTCCTGGTCCATGAGTCGATGCTCAACTACTGAGCCATACCAGCGGGGCCATTTCATTTTCTTTAGGTGAACAATCTACCCGGAGGAAGGCCTTCAGAAAACTAAACCTATGAAATATTGAATTGGTGTAATGGCTTAAATTTCTGAAAGATTATAATTATGATTGGTTAAGTCTGTTGAGCTATAACATGTATTTGCTTATTATATTACTAAGAAGAAAATTTTAAAACACTTAAAACTTACAAAAAACTTTTTACACTTTAAAAACTTTTTTCAATGTAAAAGTAAAGAAAGTAGAGGAGGAACCTGATTTGTCAAGAAGGGAAATAAGGAACAATTACACAATTCTGTAGAGATTAATTTATAAGGTATTATAAATCCTCTTCAGAGTAAGCTCATATTATAATTTACAGCGTAGATCTTTTGTATAAGCTTCTCTTAGGATTTCTCTTATCTAAAATGGGTCCCTGGGGAACCAGCAAGAGGAAATTCTAGGATTATCTTCTGATGCAATAACGGGAGAGGCCTAACACTAAATTTAAGGGAAATAATGACTCTTCCCTGAGTGCCATGGCGATATCTCTATTATGAATATAAAAGCAAAATGGTTATAATTTCTGGCGTATTTATTTTGTCTTTTTACTTAAGCAACATCTAATTTTCTTAAGGAAGTTTTTTTTCGTTAAGTTATGAAACCATACAAAAGCAAAATGGTTATAATTTCTGGCGTATTTATTTTGTCTTTTTACTTAAGCAACATCTAATTTTCTTAAGGAAGTTTTTTTTCGTTAAGTTATGAAACCATACATTAAGCCCTTATATAATGAATTATAAATTACAGTTTGTCCAGTTCACAAAAGAAAAACATTTAAACACATTTATATAACCTACTTATGCAATGTGGATTCTGGATTCTTCAATGTTCCCCTTACAAATTACTTAGGGACTGTGAATATATTATCATGTTTACTTGAATGACTACACATTTACCAGAAAATAAAGCACATATCTGGATCTGAATCTACAGTCATCCTTACAAGCCTACTCTATCTTCTAACTTATTTTTTCTTCTTCTTATTTTAGAATATATTTTATTGTGTTTTTTTTTACAGAGAGAAAGGGAGAGGGATAGAGAGTTAGAAACATCAATGAGAGAGAGAGAGAGACATCGATCAGCTGCCTCCTGCACACCCCCCTAACTGGGGATGTGCCCACAACCAAGGTACATGCCCTTAACTGGAATCGAACCTGGGACGTGTCAGTCTGCAGCCGGAAGCTCTATCCATTGAGCCAAATGGATCAGGGCTATCTCCTAAATTCTTACTTCTGTTTATCAAAGAATGGTGCACTTACAGAAAATTGCAAGAATATCAGTAGCAGAGTTAAACTAGAATCTAGATTTAATGCTTTTCTCCTTTTCAGCATTTCTTTAGTTTTCTAAGAAATCCTACTTAGAGCTAAAGATATATTGGGCGAGGCGTTAGGGTAGACTTCAGATTTGAATGCCTCTATGCAAGATAGCAGGAAATCTGACATAAAAACCAGGGTTTCACTCCCAGGACTTGCCACTAACTGTTTTTGTAACATCAGGTATATTACAACTTCTTAGAAACTCAGTTTTTGCCATCTGTACATAAAGATGTTGGTGCTCGTTTCCAGTCAAAATACTTACGTAACTCTACATTTGTGTGAGTATTCGAATGAGTAATAGAATCAGAGCAAATCCATGGGAGATTATGGACATGGGTATACATGTAAAAATAGAAACTGGTAATGTAAAAAAACACGCTGTTTACATTTGAAGTTTCCTTTCACAGTTTAGGTTTAAATTTTTTATTTAAAAGGGCTCAGTAATCCAGCACTTACATCTTGCCATTTTTCTAATGTCCACAAGGAACATAACCTAAGAGTATGCTTGCTTTGCATTCCCATACGTGATCTAAGATGAACTGATCTAGTCCAATCCAGATCAGGGGATAGCAAACCTTTCTATACAGATCCAGACAGTAAAAATTTAGGTTTTGCAAGCTATATGGTTTCTATAGCAACTATTCAACTCTCGCTCTGGACTGTAAAAGCAGCCATAGACTATACATAAGCTAATGAGCATGGTAGCTGCATTCTAACAAAACTTTATTTAAAACAAAACAGGATACAAGCAAGTCTATATCACACCAAGAAAAAAGATGGTATACCTGCAAGCTAAGGTGGCAGAGTTTCAGAGTAGAAAATCATCACAAAGAAAAGAATTATAAGTCATTTTAAAGTTCTCAGAGTCCTTTCAGCCTAGTATAAGAGAGAACATAACATAATAGGAAGTACCAATGCACGTATTCAATATATACTAGATGTTTTTTGTTTGTTTGTTTTTTAAATATACTTATTTATTGATTTCAGAGAGGAAGGGAGAAGGAGGGACAGAAACATCAATGATGAGAGAGAATCATTGATTGGCTGCTTCCTGCATGCCCCCCACTGGGGATTGAGCCCACAACCCAGGCGAGTGCCCTTGGCCAGAATCGAACCCGGGACCCTTCAGTCCGCAGGCTGACGCTCTATCCACTGAGCCAAGCTGGCTAGGGCTATCCTAGATATTTAATAAATACAGATTTCCTTTCCCATTTCAACAATGGCCTCCAAGCCTTACTTGTAGAAATCACTTATTCTGGCCTTCAGACAAAAGCTGGCCTTGTTTCTTCTTGATCGTGGCAAATATGCTCCGGGTAGCGCTATACCCAATGTCAGTCCTGTATTCCTCTCCCCCCATGACTCCAAAGCTGCAACTTCACCACCTTTTCCTTCTGAGCCTCACACATCAGTATGTATTACTCTCCCGCAGTACTGGCCCAGGGAAGGTGGTGAGAAAATAAGAGAGAAGAGAAAGAAGGGGCTAGAGAGAGGGTAGGTTCGGGTGGAGGACAGGTGAGTGGTAGGTAGCGATACCTCCTTTTTCCGGACTCTAGCACGAGAGCCAGGTGCTAACTTGGTGCTAATTTAAATGAAAACGTCTCTATTCTCCTGGGAACAAAGAACACGTCACTTCAGGAGAAGTATTCCCTAATGAAAGACCTCGTTCTAACAGGGGAAAACAAAACAAAACGCCACAGTAAGCTTTATCCTCTGCCTTTATCTAGATCACGTCGCCTCCAGCTGTGAAACTGACATGTTTTCAAAGCTCCAAGGAGCCTTTACTAGTAACCATGGTTACTGCTACAAAACAGTGCAAGAAAAGTAGGGGAGGAGAGCAATTTGAGGAGAAAAACAGTGCTTTTGATTTTCATCGAATGAAGCAATAGTAACGAGGCTGGGCAAGGGCCTCAGAATCATTACTTCTGTTTCGAGCCCCGGAAGTGCTTGCTCTTTCAGCCCATTGGTCTAGTACCTCGATGGATCGATCATTCTACCTTATCCAATGGTGGTCCCCCAAATCTCACTTAGCCGCTTACAACGAACAACATCTTATCAACTCAACTAGTATTCTTGCCAGGCAGTCAGTGAATGTGCTTTCCAGCAGTGCAGCTTCCTTGGGGGGGAAATAAATAGATAGATAGATAGATAGATAGATAGATAGATAGATAGATAGATAGATAGATAGGAGCACAAGGTTGATTGGAAGTGTATGAACCCAAGCCTAAGAAAAACATTTAATATAATACCACTCAAGTAATTCTTCACAACCTTTGTTAGTAAAAACAGTTGTTCATCAAAAATCCTCTTTGCAAACCTCCTCAGCTATGTTTTATAAACATAATCATATAGGAATCTATTCTACAATGAAAAGGATAAGTCTATCAGAAAAGCCAAGGAAATTCTGAAAAAGAAGAAGAATGACGGCATACACCCTCATGATTATGAAAACACTTATTTACATGTTTTTTTCCACTTGCATTTCCTTCTACTACTCCCTTAGCATTCTATGAGTAGCATCCATTTCCTTGAAAAAGTTCAACAGTGAAAAGAAAAAGAAATATTATGTTTATTCACCTACTAGAAATATTAAGATTCACTTTCTTAATTAAAGAAAAGATTTTGTAGTAAGACAGAATTCTTAAAACTCTGGTTTTCCAAAAGAAGAAATCCTTTAAAACACGGATATTTTCTGACCAGGCCTGAAAGACTGCGATAATAGTTTCTTCCGTACCAGAGAGCATTTATCCTTTCTGTCATGACCACTAGAATATAAAGCCTGCTGTTTAGGCTAGGAGGAGGATTAACCTGGAGAAAATATAAATTAAAGCCTCAAATTCCTGATTATGGCCAAAGGACCGTGAGATCAAGAATCGGACCGAGACAGGAGAAAACAGTGGTTAGAGGAGATCAATACTCACGTTACCTATCCAGTAGAGGCTGCAGGGAAGGAGTGGATGAATTGATAACTTCCTCATGCCCATTATTACGAGCAGGAATTTGTTAGGCACTAAGGCAAATAAAGACAAGCAATACCTGAGTGTCTGTCCCTGAGCTGGTCACAGTCCAGTAAACATAGAGGAATTCTAGAAAAGGCAAGCAAACAAAGTGCTATGGGAACACACCGGAAAGAGCCACAAGGCAGAAGGAACTGAGGAAAGAGATATTTGATGGAGAGAGAAATCTGGGAGTGGGAAGAGCTTCTGTTCTTCCTGTTGAGATGGTACAGAGACTGCCTTCCAGGCGCACTCCCCACCCCTACACATACCAACTCTTACCTCTCTCCCCTTCCACACCCTAGCGAAACGGGAAGAAACCACACCAAACCATGCTGAGAAAGCACAATCAGAGCGGAGAGAGGCAGGAGGCCGGGTCCAGCACCCCCCTTTCTCCCAAAGGCCGGAGAATCGCTCCCTGCTCCCAAGTAGTAGAGGAAAGGTCATTTAAGATGCCAAACTTGCCAGAAGAGGTCACGGTGACAGCGGCAAAGTAACACCCCGGTACAGAGAACACATGGCGAGGGGGCCATGGAGCACCCTAGCCAGCCCTCAGCCCACGTGTGACACCGGGGACGACGGCCAACACGTCCTGGACCCAACCGCACCCATCTCAGGTCACATCGTTTCAACTGTAGCCGGAGCATCTGAGGAACACCAAGGACAGTCTGATGGCACCCTCGTAGTCACCATTCCTGGAAGTAGCCCCACCAATAGCTTTGAAGGAGAGATCGGTGACAAATGGGAGAAGATGGCACATGGACTGAGGGTTCTTGTCTTCTTCTATGACTACAGGGTCACATAAGCCACTTACATCCAACCCATAAGTCGGGATTCCACTGTGGCAAAGTACGAGAGAAGAGATGACACCGGAAAGACTAGTATCCAAACAGAGACTAAAATATCCAGAGATGCCTTTACATTCCTGAGTAAGACTCAGTTTACCACACTTAAGTGGATACTCTTCCTCAATTACCACGTGACCAGGGTTCAGCCAAAGGAAAACATGGCTTATTAAAAACTGAACAAGCTACATTTTCTCTGAACATCTGAATAAGTACGAGTAAATTAAAATAAATGATGTTTATTTTATGTGAGGAATCAAAAGAAATAATTTATTGGCACATTATAAAACAACATCACTTTAAAAGTAACAAGTGGGCCCTGACCGGTTTGGCTCAGTGGATAGAGCACCGGCCTGCGGACTGAAAGGTCTCAGGTTCGATTCCAGTCAAGGGCATGTAGCTTGGTTGCAGGCACATCCCCAGTAGGAGGTGTGCAGGAGGCAGCTGATGGATGTTTCTCTCTCATCGATGTTTCTAGCTCTCTATACCTCTCCCTTCCTCTCTGTAAAAAAAATAAATCAATAAAATGATTAAAAATAAATAAATAAAAGTAACAAGTGGACTTCCAGTTCAAGATGGCAGGCAGCCTGAGCCCATTCATTTCACTTCTCCTTGTTAAGTACCTTATGTCAGGTGGGCCTGGGAGTGTAGAGAGGACACAGAATAACTGAAAAACCACCAAAGGCCACCGGTGCAATTCTGATAGTAAGTGCTGGCCACAGCAGATAAATCCCTTCCTGGAGCAGAAGCTGAGGGGGGGAGAGGTCCCCGTTATTAGATAAAGAAAAAAGGGGCTCCACCTCCCACTTACACAGCAAGTGGGCTGCTACCTACAGAGCCCGGGGGTCAAGATGGAACTTACCGGGGAAACCAATGCTTTCTAAAGAGCCCTGGCCTGCCCTGGAGGTTCCGGAGTTTGGGCAAAGCACCGAAAAACTGCCAGCTCAATTCCCAGTCAGGGCGCATGCCCAGATGTGGGGCTTGATCCCTGGTAGGGAGTGTGCAGGAGAGAGCTGATCAATTTTTTGTTCTCTCTTGTTTCTTGCCCTCTCTCTCCCTCTCCTTTTCTCTCTAAAAAATAAAAAATGGAAATCTTTAAAGAATACGAACCTTTACAGAATCTCACAAGTTTACCAAGATGTTACAAGCATCCAAACTATCGAAAGTGGTTTTTACACGCTCAACCCCAGACTTACTGAATCAGATTTTTATGAGGTTTAAACTGCATTTAAGCTGGGCCCCAAAGGGATTTTGTATATATTCAAATTGGACAACCACTGATTTAGACCTCTGTTTGAAAATACTGTAAAGAAGAATAGCCAAGAACCACCAGCTAATTAATAAAAACAAAGAGAGGCACCAAGGTGAAAAGGCTGAGGGAGAGATAGGTCTCAGTTTACTAGCCTTGTGAGCCCAAAGAAAAAAGAATAAGGTCACCAAAATAAACAGAACATCTTCACTTTAACCGGTGTCTTCAGAGAGATTCAAGAGGCCGATGTATCCACGAAACAAGATAAATCTGTTCATAAAATATCATCATCAGCGAATAAGAGAATTTTTAGAAAATAAAAACAAAATTTATTTTCAAAATGTGGGGTCCTGAATTAAATCCTGGAACAGAAAAAGGGACATTAAGTGGAAAAACTGATGAAATACAAATTAAAAGCTGGAGTTTAGTTTAAAGTAATGCACCAATGCTGGTTTCTTAGTCCTGAAATATATACCATGGTTTTGTGAGCTGTTAACATGACAGAAACCTGAGATATGTGGGCATCTGTATTAATCTTTGCTACTTTTCTGTATATTTAAATTAATTCCAAAATATATTTTTAAAAGATACACACACACACACACACACACACACACACACATACACCATTTTTTTATGGTCCTCGGAAATGTATGACAGTTCCAGTTTTTCTGCATCTTTACTAGCACCTGGTGTTCTATTTCTTACCTTAGTCATTCTTTTAGGTATGTGTGGTATCTCAGCGTGGTTTTAATTTGTATTTCCCCAATGCTTAATGATATGGAACATCTTTTCACGTGTTCATGTGTCAATGTTATGTCTTTTTTTGAGGAAATATCTATATCTTTTTGCCCACTTTTAAACTGTTTCCTTATTGTTGAGTTTTTAGAGTTCTTTATATATTCTTGATTTAAGTCCTTTATTGGATATATGATAGGAAACCATTTAATCTCAATCTATAGCTTGTATTTTTATTCTCTTAACTGTGTCTTTCACAGAATAAAAGCTTTTAGTTTCTATGAAATCTAACTTACCAATATTTTTATTTAATGAATCATGTTTTTGGTGTCTCGCCTAACCTCAAGTCACAAAGTTTTTCACATATGCATTCTTCCAAAGGCATTTTACATTTAGATCTATGATGCATTTGAAGTTAATTGTTACATAAGGTATGAAATATAAATCAAGGTTCATTATTTTCATTTGAATGCAAAGCCAACACCATTTACTAAAAAGGCCATTCTTTCTCTCCTGATATACTTTTGCAACTCTGCCAAAAACCAACTGGCTCTATTTGTGCAGGTTCTAGCTCTGGACTGGCTACTCTGTGCCAACAATCTATGTGTCCATCCTTTTGTCAATACCACGCCATCTTTATTTCTGCATTGACATTTTTAGTACCTGCAATATGCAATAGGCTCCTTTCTGACTTCAAAAACTTGAGATATGCGGGTTCTGTCTGCCTGTACATTTTCCTCCCTCACCTAGTAAAGCCTAACTCATCTTTCAAAATTCAACCTAAATGTCACTTTCTCAGGAAAAACTTCCATCGTGAAGGTCAAAGAGGTTTCAAGACAAAGGGAAAATACTATCAAGATGCATCAGTTCAATGGGGCTTCCAATTAGCGACTCAGCAAGAGCCTGGAACTACCGAAAGCTTGAGGAAGCTATTAGGATTTCTTAAGCTGGGTAACATCTGTCTTTTTCTGTCATGATTACCATACCTTCTCTTCCTCTTCCTGCTTCTACCCTTCCCCTACTGCTTGGTTGTAAAATACTAACAGCAAAAAGTAAGGTGGCAGGTAAGGAGAAAGCTGTCAGCAGTGTATCAATCCACTCCTGCCCTGGTTAGGTGTCAGAGACAGAAGAGATTCTCTAAGGAACAGAAGAAAGTGGAGGAATTTTCTAGGGCCTCAAACAAGAAGAAAACTTCTCTAGGTTTAACAAAAATTAAGGCAGTACTGAGAACAGACTGATCTTCGTGTGAAGTAATCACAGTTTAGAGAACTAGCTGGGGGTGGGGAGGAGTTAAGACTTTTAAAGAGTCTCTTCCCTGTAGAATTGACAACAATGATTTCAAGATACTGTAAGCATGAAAAAGAAAAATTAACTCAAGTTTCCTGAGCATTTGTTATATGCCAGGGACAGGGTTGGGTACTTTACATACGTGTTTTCATGTTTTCTTTACAAAACATCTGTGAGGTAGGTTATTACTATACATATCTATTTTACAGAAGAAGAAATGGAGCTTATACAGCTTGATTGGTTCAGTTTCCTCCCTAGTCTTAGTTTTAATAATAATCATACTTATAAAAAATAAGCATACATTACCTATAGAGGAACATAGAATGAAATCAAATTTTTTAAAAATATATATTTTTACTGATTTCAGAGAGGAAGGGAGCGGGAGAGAAAGATAGAAACATAAATGATGAGAGGGAATCATTGATTGGCTGCCTCCTGCACACCCCCTGGGGATTGAGCCCACAACCTGGGCATGTGCCCTAACGGGAAATCAACCATGACCTTCTCGTTCACAGGTTGAGGCTCACCCACTGAGCCACACGGGCCAGGCTGAAATAGAATTTCTTATCAGAAGCAGAGGATTCCTTTATGTTGAGAAAAAGATGATCAAGAGCCAATAATGGGCGTGCTTTTTAACTCACATTTTATTTTAGATAGTATTTACTAAATCTCAGCCACAAAAATTAAGAAAAGTATATTCAAATCTCCCATATCTCAATTTATTTTATTTTATTCAATTTCCAAAATTTACATTCTACATTATAATCATATACTCAATTGCATCTATACAATCATATATGCAATTCCCACAGGCATTCAGTCGCAATTCTAATCTTAAGTGACTTCAGCGTTTGCAGATTTGCAGAATACGATCATTAAGTTTCATTTGGGCTTTATGTTATTTGATCCTTCCCTTCCCTTCCCCCCAACACACACACACTTTAAATGACGATTTTTCTCTACCACAAATGGCTGGCTGTTCCACTAGCATGTTTAACTTTTTATCATAATACTTAATTACCTGGAATTCATTACTCTGCTCTCTTCTGTATTATCCCTCTCCTTCCTCCACTAAAAAGTAAGTTCTATGAAAGTATGGACTTTTATTGTGCTCACTGCTATATGATTAATATGCTAAGTCTTGTGTTGGACATTTAGTTTGATAATAAACAGCTGAAAATCTCTTCCTTACGAACTCAGCTTTTTAATCTAAGTACAAATATGGAAGAAGTGTGATTTCACAGGCAATTTTTTTCCAGCCCACCTATGATTTTTTTAAAAAAAATCTTTCTTATTAAACATAAATGGGAACATATGTAATACATTCACAGACAATTTTTAAATAAACATTATTGAGATAATAAAATGAGCCTAATTTAAATATACAACAGAATAGATTTTGACAAAGGAAAACACTTTTGTAACCACCACCATTAAGATATAGAACATTTCCACTGTCCCAAATGAAATTTGTTCGTTTCAATAATAATTACAATTGGTGAGTACCTTCTACAAGCCAAACTATTCTTTCTTCATAACTTTTTGCAGTCCAGATAATACTTTAATATTTAAAGGTCTCCTAAATGAATTCTGTAAGAAAAGGTTTGATATATAAAAGAGGATTTTTCTATATCTACCAATCAAAAAATCAAAATGTTTATTTATATTTAATGAGCAGAAAGAAAGAAAGCCCTATGTATCTACTCATATTGCATATCCTATATCAAAAACAATCCTTGGGCCCTAACCGGTGTTGCTCAGTGGATAGAACGTCGGCTTGCAGACTGAAGGGTCCCAGGTTCGAGTCCGGTCAAGGGCATGTACCTTGGTTGCAGGCACATCCCCAGTAGGGGGCGTGCAGGAGGCAGCTGATCAATGTTTCTCTCTCATCCATGTTCCTAGCCCTCTATTCCTCTCCCTTCCTCTCTGTAAAAAAACAATAAAATATAGTAAAAAAACAAAAACAACCCTTGGCCCCATTCTCTAAGAGGTGTGGGTCCATCCATCATTCAAGTCCCACTTATGCCACCTTCTCTGCAAAGCTCTAACACTTCCTCTCCTCCTGTCCCTTCCCCAAACTAATATCTTTGTTCCCTTATCTCAATATTTGTTACACAGTTTATAAACACTTGTTAGTCCACTAAGGAAAGGACCATGTCTTACGCATATGTTACAAACTCAGCATCTGGCATGCAGAACAAATAATACATACTCAAGATTCAGGTAAAATATCATTTACTTGGCAAGCCTTTCCAACTCAACCTTTAAACCTGAAAAAAAAAAAGACACACACACACACACACACACACTCGCCTAATATGCAAAGTGTCCCCAAGGGAGTTCGACCAACTGGGAGTTTGATAGCTCGCTATGATCTATGCTGACCACCAGGGGGCGACTGGCAGCTGCTAGGGACCTACTTGTGCACTGGGCCTCTAATATAAAATAATTGGCTTAGGTCTATTATTCTGAACCCACTGTTCAAACAATTCAGTTGAACTGTCATGTGAATTCAATTAAAAATTCATCTTTTTGTCATCTAAAGCTTTCATTTACATTTTGAATTCTGGATGTTAAACATTAATGGTCAAAAATACTGGTCAATTAAATTATCTAGGGATAATTTAATTTATGATATTTCTCCATTTTATAAGCAACGCAGAATTAGTTTTTGCACAACTACTGGCAGCAAACTGTTTTGTCTTTTTTAACCTCTTCTTAGGTTATTCCAAGTAAATTTCATAAACCTAATCCACCACAATGGCCTGTTTCATAAATGTCAACTTTCACTACCCAAGTACCACTAAGATATTAAGTGCTAGGGAAAAACAAACAAAAAAACTTTTTCATAAAGCCCTAGAGAGAAAACTAGGTTCTCAATTCAAAAATTTTAATGGTATGATCCTTCACTAGAAGATCATAATTTTTAAAAAGATGTTCTAGCAATATTTTGACAGAACAAACAATAATAATTGACATAGTTTTCTTCTGTCTTTAATGAAGATTTACAGAAACATACATAAAGAATTACTTAACTGTGCTCTATTTTGATCCTAAACAATTTTGTGACATTTTTCCTGTGTTTTTATTTACTCTTTTAATAGCACTGTCTTTTTACATAACCAAGTTTAACCCTTAAAATGAATAAAAATAGTATTAGTGCAAAGGAAAAAAAATAATCAGATTCCTATCCATAGTTCCAGATGAAAAACAAATGAGCTTTGCAATTACTATATTAGTACTTCGACACCAAGTTCCACTCTAGTATTTCCAATACAGTTTAAACTGATCTCTCTGCCAGAACCTGCCCTATATACCAAATTAAACTCCTTGAATTCAATAACTCTTTCAACAGCAACTTTCATAGAAAACCATTAATAAGTTCCCATAATCTAGAACAAAGTCCCGCCTATTCAGCTTGAGTGACAAGTCCACTCAGGGCACTGTCTTTACGCATGCCTCAGCTCCTTCCTTGCCTTCCGGTCATTTATACTGTCAGGCCCTTCCTTATACTGACCTTCCGCCTGGAATGCCTTTCCCAACGCCTAGATCCCAAGAGAATCCATATCTTACTGAACTTTCAAACTCACGTTCAAATTTCTCCAAAACGCTCTCCATCAACCAACTTGTTCCACATCTTCCTTATTCATGAAGGTACTTGAGAGCAGGTTCTACATGTGTATATTTCAAATTTAACTTAATATTATTCCATTGGTTTGTTCATTTCAATAATAATTATAATTGTTGAGTAACTATGGTAAGTCAAACTTTTTATGCTCTGGTGCTACAGTCGAGAACAAAAAAGCCACATCCCTGTTGCCACAGTGCTTGTATGTGTTGAATACAAAATATGTGGGTATCTAGCTGAAACCGGTTTGGCTCAGTGGATAGAGTGTCGGCCTGCAGACTGAAGGGTCCCAGGTTCGATTCAGGTCAAGGGCATGTACCTTGGTTGCGGGCACATCTCCAGTGTGGGGCGTGCAGGAGGCAGCTGACCCATGTCTCTCTCTCATTGATGTTTCTCTCTATCTCTCTCCCTTCCTCTCTGTAAAAAATCAATAAAATATATATTAAAAATATGTGGGTATCTATTTCTCATAAAACATCAAATTTCCCATTGTTGGCCAATTAGGCTGTCTTCAGTTTTTACTATTATAAGTAATATTTTGTGAAATATTTTTTTTTCTTCCTTGAATTATTTACTTAGGGTTAATTCCCAAGAGTTGAATTACTAAATCAATGGCCATAAATATGTGTGAGGCTTTTAAGATATACTACCACACCACCCTCCAAATGAGCTGTACCAATGCCAAAGCAACGCCTAAGTTCTTGATTTCCTATGGACTATTTTATTACAGTTATTCGGTAAGTATAAAAATGTGATTCACTATTGTTTTGATTATCCAGAAGGTATAACCCTTTTCTTAACATTTGTTTATGCTATATCCACTTATAACACAATGGGCATGACTTTATCAATGTATTTACTGGAACCTTAGTCTTGTAAATATTTTTAAAATATTCATTGTGATTGTAGATTTACCATTTGACAGACTTTATGCTTGCGGAATATATATTAAATTCCTAAGCCATATTACCTCAATTCTGAAGATAGTTGTTTTTCGTAAAATAACATTTTTGGGTTTCTGAAACTAGGCGAAGTGTTAGAATTAATGTCCAGAAACCCACAGGTAGTCAAGCAAAAGACTAAGTTTTGATACATGTTATTGCTTGCCCAGGTATAAACTTATAGGAAATACCTTCACATAGAAGGCATTAGTTCACTCAGCTATGACCATAGCTGAGATAAGTTCATAGGTAAATGTACTTACAGTGGAATTTTAAGTGAAATCTGAAAGCCTGCTGCTTGAAAATGTTTTCAGAGAGACTGAACTATGATAAAGCACTGCAATAAAAAACGTATTAAGAGGCAAAAACTGTCTGTTGTAAGACAAGCAAGGACAATTCAAAGCAGCAGAAAGCATCCAATCCCTCAAAAGAGACACAGAATTTTCAGAGCTGGAGACATGTATGTGACCAATAGCTATTGACAGAGTACTAGTACCTGTGTGCTGGATAGCCATCTGTCAAAAGCTTCCAGCTGACTCAAAAATAAGGTTATTTAATATACAGCTTATCTATAGAAAAACTGAAAATAGGAGTTTAGACAAAAGCAAAAAGTAGGTTAAACTTCCTATTTTCCATGTGACTCAAAACCATAACAAACAATCATAATATGTAAAGAAAGCAAAAAATGTAAGCACAGGTTGAGAAAAATCAGCATGTCGGGATGTGAAAAAGGTTTGGACTTGATTGTATATTTTGATTTGAAAGAAGACAGTACAGAAATTATATGGGTAAATGTATGCTTCTGTTAGGTTAATTTCTAAGAAGGATTTAAACAACAAATGTAGTGTGTGTTATTTTCCTTAAAAATATGTTAAATCAATAGTATATGTTACAATAGTGACAGAATTGATAAAATGCACTGCATGTATGCATGTGTGGACATATTTGTCAATTATTCACTCATTCATTTCTGAGTAGAAGACAGCAAGAACAGAGAAGCAGGAACAAAGCTAAAGATATAATGTATAAAGATCAAACTCTTTCAAGATCCCAAAAGTTACTGTGATGTAGGAAAATATATGGTGAATGAAGTAGAGACAACCAACATGAAAAATAATAACCAGTTAGATAACTAATGAGAGCCTGGCTGGCATGGCTCTGCGGTTGGGCCACAACCTATGGACCAGAGGTCACGTTTCGATTCCCAGTTGGGGCATGCGCCTGGGTTGTGGGCTCGATCCCCACTGTGGGTCATGCAGGAGGCAGCCGATCAATGATTCTCTCTCATCATTAATGTTTCTCTCTTTCTCTCCCTCTCCCTTCCTCTCTGAAATCAATGAAAAAATATTTTTATAAAAAACTAACTAGTAACTAACATAACCAAAAAAACCTTACAAAGCTAAAGGTGAATAACAGCAAGCAAAAATAGTTAAGAAAAAGTAAATAAAAATTTATCTTCATTTAGTTAAAGGTAAGAATATTAAGAACTTATTAAAACAATGTGATATTTGACCAAGATTCGGAATATTGTAATTCTTGATCAATCCCCCTCCACTATAAGTACCAGAAAGTGGCCGAAACTGGTTTGGTTCAGTGGACAGAGCATCGGCCTGTGGACTGAAAGGTCCCAGGTTCAATTCCGGTCAAGGGCACATACCTTGGTTTCGGGCACATCCTCAGTGGGGATGTGCAGGAGGCAGCTGATCAATGTTTCTCTCTCTCATCGATGTTTCTAGCTCTCTATCCCTCTCCCTTCCTCTCTGTAAAAAATCAATAAAAATATTTTTTTAAAAAAATAATAAGTACCAGAAAGTGGGAAGTGAGGAGGATGCACCAGGCAACACCGCCTGGTTAGAATCCTCATGTGTTTTGACCAGAGCAGTCAGGGACTCCTCTGCCTCAGTGACGGGTCCGCCTAACATGTGAAACACAGAGGACAAGCCAACCGGTTTCTTGTCTTCTTTCACTCAGGCCCCATCTTAACCCCCAGAAAAGAAGGAGAAAAAGATAAACAAGTATTTTGCCACGCCATGACGGAGTAATAGGGATCCGATGAATCCTCCCGGCTTTTCCAATCAGAAAACTGTATCAAATAAACGACAGTTTTCAGGGATGGCACAACTATCACAGCAGGAGTGAGATTCCTAAGGAAAGGGGGGACGGGGGATGAGGTGAGGGCTACAAACGCCCCACATCATACCCTTAAAGCAGTTTACTGTGTGCCATGCAGAGAGGGGGAACGCCAACAGAGCTTGGCAGAAAACTGAGGAAACTGAGGCTCGTGTTCAGGGAGCCGAGGCATCCGGAGCTGGT
Organism: Lasiurus borealis; assembly: GCA_004026805.1. Lineage (NCBI taxonomy): Eukaryota > Metazoa > Chordata > Mammalia > Chiroptera > Vespertilionidae > Lasiurus > Lasiurus borealis. The sequence goes on from PVJN01002742.1 coordinate 74,691, forward strand.
GGAAAAGCAAACCCAGGAGGAGGGACTGCGTTCTGTGAGAGGTTCTCGGAGGGTAAGGGGGGGGGGTCTGCGGAGTGGGCCCCTCCAGCCACTGGCAGGTTCGGATCTGTCATGTTTCGGGAGGAACATGCCTAAGGCTGGAGAAAGGACTCCCAGCAAACAAACAAGCCAAAGGATCCCTAAAACTCAAACAAGTTAGGGACGCTTTTATTCCCGTCAAACAGAGGGAAGGCCCCGGGAACATGAGACAGTAGCTAAGCGCATCAGAAGGCTTCACCTCGGAATTCGCTCTGGGAAAAAAGGCTGCTCTGGACTCATGCTAACAACGCTTCCCCAGAACAAAGCGAGTCTTAAAAAAGCATCAGAGTGATTCCTAAAATGGTAGCTGCATGCGACAATTAGAACAACATCATTTAAAGGCCCAAGGAGGGGAAGAGAAATGAGGTGGAGCGTGTATGCATGTGTGGACATATTTGTCAATTATTTGGGGCATCATGAACTGCACCCATTTTAGATGTCATTTATCCATTAAGTTAAACATCTAATATGGGTGCAATTCATGGTGCCCCAAAATCTCTATATACCATGCCTTTTCCTATATATGGTACTGCACCATACTACACATTTTTGTACATATACATCCCTATGATAAAGTTACAAATTAGGCACAGTAAGAAATTAGCTGGACAAAGAGGTAATTCATGTCTTAGGTGGAATGAAACAGGACGGCCCAACCTTTCATTATGCTACTCAGAAGGGCGTGCAATTTAAAACGTATGAGTTGTTTATGTCTGGAATTTTCCATTTAATATTTTTGGGCCACATTTGACTGGGGGTAACTGGAACCACAGAAAGCCAAAGTGTGAATAAGAGGGGACGAGTGTATTTCATCTTCCTACCCAAAGCTTTCATGGTAAGATAGGAGAATGAGCTTCTGTCATAGATGTGTAGTTTTTATTCAAAAATACACTATCTCTTACCAGTAAACTACAGCTGGTAAAAGCAAACCCTTTCTTTAACACAAATAATTGGTTATTCAATTTCAGTAACTATGCCACTCAATAATTATAACTATCTTTTGGAAAAGGAAAAACCTTTTGAACTTCTACAATTTTTTAGATTCCAACTAACTTAATATTTTCTAAAACACCCTGGAAGATGTATTTTATTTTTAAAAAGGCTGCTTCGGTTTATTGCTATACAAAATAGCGGGCGAATCTGGGTTAGCGGGAGGTGGCTGGAGAAATGGAGAAAAACTTAACTAGCTGTACCCCACCTTCAGATGGCCACACTCCAGAACCTTCAGGAAAAGGAGGTCTGTAACTGTAACCCAGCTCTTTCTCTTCAGAGTGAAACAAACAAACAAACAAGCAAAAATGTCCTTATTAGAGTCTGTAAGCCTCTTTTCATGAAACGTAGCTATTAGCTGGCCAAAGAGAAATTTAAAAAAACACACAAACATATTGGGGTAAGTCACATTTTCCACCCCATCTCTTCATGGGCAAGTATTGTTTTAGGAACCAACTCTCTCAGGAATCTTTCTCAAACTCAGAGACTATTATATATATGAAATAAACGGAAAAGTTCATTGCAGAGGAACAGAGAGATCACTCATTAAACCATCCTAAGGCTTTATCAACTGATTTTCCCACCTGTCCCAGGCCTAGGACTTCTTAAAGTAACTAAGCCATAACTTTTTCCTCCCCATTTTAAAAATGCATTAAAAAATAACTTAAGAAATGATGAGTTAGCTGTCTCTTAAACCAAGAGACATATTAACTAGATACATCTTATGTGGTAAACAGTGTGCTCATGCCCTGCCTCGTTTTATCTCACGTAACCTATGTAAAGTCAGGGGGAAGTAATTATATAACAGGTGTGAGGGTTGAGGAAAGGAGTAATTTTATCTAAGAGTCACAAAAATTCAGCAAATAGGACCAATAAAATCAAAAAGAAATTGAAAGTAATTGCAGATCAGGAAAAAGGAACACACTAAAAGTTGTTACAATGCATTTTATTCTTTGGTTCCTGGCTACCTACTAAGTTAATTCTTAGTCTCTGAGTGACTACATGTGTTTGTAAAGGAATAAACTCAACTGGACTCTGGATTACCTAAGTATTAAGACAACTTCCAAAATCAAAAGTACAAATGAAAACTGGTATTTAAGTTTAACTTCTAGCCAGTACATTAAGATAAAAAAAGAATAAAAGGTGTAAGGATTAGAGTGGAGGGGTTTAAAAAAATGTTTTAAGGAGAGATACAAAACCTAGCAAAGACAGCCTCCAGGGCTAGAATGCCTGAATTCAAATCCCAGCTCTACCACATACCCGCTACATAACCTTGGGCAAGTTCATGTCTTCCTTGGAGCCCTTGAAGGACCTGATGGGTCAATATGTGCACATGCACAGAAGAGAGCCTGATAAATAGTAAGCACGATAAAGTAGGCCTGTCCTTTGTAGGCAATATGATTTTCTACATAGAAAACCCAATAGATTAAGGACATTATTAGAAATCATATTTCAGCAGGGTTGCTAAATAAACATAATGCAATTGTGTTCTTATAAGCCAACAAAGAGCGAATGTAAATTTCCGGACTTCTTTCTGATGGAAACTTTCAAAACAGCTTAGAGAATAAACACAAGAATTACAGCACTACCATCAGCTCCAACACCACAAATGCCTAGTTCATGGTCAATCTTGTCCCTTCCCCATCCCCTGCCTTCCCTCTATTCTATAAAACAATGAAGCAGATCCCAGACATATGCTTGCATCCATCAACCTTTCAGTATATATTTCTAAAAGATGACTTTATTTTATATAACCACATACTGCTATACCAATATTTTCTTAATATCAAGTATCCAGTCAAGTGTTAAAATTTTGCTAAGTATTTCATTAATATTTATTAATTAAAATCTGGACCCAAATATAGTCCCAGCATTACTATTAATCTCAAATTTCCTCCTTCATTTCTCTCTTCTTCCCTTCCCTGTAGTTAATTTGTGGTAAAAGCCAAGTTGCGTGTCCCAAGGACTTCCCCAAAGCCTAGGTTCTGCTGACTGCATCCCCAATGGTCATCATTTCATTTGTTTCCCTGTCTCCTAGAACTAGAGGAATTAGAGCTAGAGGCTTGATCTGATTCAGTTCAATTCTGGGGCAAGAATAGCTCCTAACTGACATTGTGAATTTTCACAACCTAATGCCTGGTTGTCTTTCCGTGATGGCAGCAATCACTGATGATCTTTGCGTGGGTCCAGGAATTCATTACAGAACGGTGATGTTTTGCTCAGTTGGTGTGGTTCAGTGGTTGAGCATCCACCTATGAACCAGGAAGTCATGGTTGCTTCCCGATCAGGTCACACACTTGGGCTCCATCCTCCAGTAGGGGGCGTGCAGCAGGCAGCCAATCCATGATTCTCTCTCAGTATTGAGTTTCTATCTTTCTTTCCCCCTCTCCCCTCCTCTCTGAAATCAATAAAAATATGAACTTTTACAAAACGGTGATGTTCTATGTATCACTCTTTCATCTGATAACTAGAATACTCCTGAAAAAAAAAGAAACGTCTTTCCCTTCAAGTGTAGTTACAGTAACATGGCTTATCCTAAAGAGTTGTTTTAAAGTATCATTATGAACTTACAGATTTAAACCTGTGACGTGACTGCTTACACTATAGTGATACTTGCTAATGCTTATCTTTGGCCAGCCACAGCCCATTCAGATAAGCACCTTAGTTATTAGTATTTTGCCATCCCTTCTTAGGGTTTGATAACTTCCTTAAATGGTGTTCAAGGCACCAGAAACAGAAGAAGCTTTAGCCATAAGTCACATTCCCATAAAACTAGTCTCTTTCTTATCTTTGTATCTACTAAATTAAAAATTCCTAGATCTGAATAATAAATCAGCTGTGTCAGACATTCTGGATTTTTAACAAAACATGGACCCAGAATTATAGCAGTATTTCTCACAGAAGTCTACTTTTAGCATTTCATTGACTGCTCCTCAAAAACCATATCCCACTTAAAATTCAAGGCTGAACGCTTCAATTTTGAGAGACTGGCTCACAAAGATTCCTAATCTCTTCCCTGCTGGCATTTTTGCTCTGAAAAGTATTTCTTAGTGTTCTATTTCAAAATTTGGAGATGTTTTTTAAACATGTACAATAAAAATGCAGTTTTATCTTTGATAAATTAATAAGCTCATCAAGTGTGAGGAAATGATTAAACTTTTAGAAAACTGAATTATTTTGTACCATAACTCAGACATTTTATAAAATCCTTATTCCTCATCCTTAACATTAAAACTCATGATACTGTGAATGTGAATTAAGTTCTCACTATTTGAAATACTAAGTGTATTTGCTAAGTCATGCCCCTCTGAGATCAGAAACATGGAATTATCAATATTTATTTTGCTAAAAAACTAATTAACAAATATGTAAGCCCTGTCATACTACACAGCTAGCAAACATCACTGTGGAAAAGCAGGATCCTATATGTACTTGCTGACCGTTCCTTCACCATACTCTGAGAAAACATGGCTTTTGTGGCCAAAAATCGCTTGCTTCCACCATTTTTACTTTTTTCTTCAACATTAAATCACAATGAGAAATCACACCCCATTAGACATGCCAGTTCTTCTCTCTGAGAAGAGAGGGATATGAATTGATATCCTGAAGCAATTTCTTTTACTCACAGCCCGAGTGTTCCTTCCCTGCAGTTAAACTGACTGGGCTCTGATCAGAGAAAATAAGGCAGCTTTTCCAGGCAACATGGCTTAAAAAGACAACCAACCACTACCAACAGCAAAGCAAAGCGATGACTAAATACTCTTCGGCGGTCGGGTGGTAACAGTCACACATCCATATGAAGTGCTGGTATGTCCTCTGCACATCAGTGCTTTCATCACACTGAAAGGCAAAAACTCTGCTCGTCTGCACACATGACAATAACTGCTTTTCCACATGATATGCTTTTGATAAGGGATTTTTGCCAAAAGCTCATTTTACTTTCCCTCCAAGCATAATAATTGTCATTAAATATATTTTATTGAGAGATATGAGAGGAAGGGAGAGGGACAGAGAGATAGAGACATTGATCAGCTGCCTCCTACACACCCCCTACTTGGGATGTGGCCACAACCAAGGTAATGCCCTTGACTGGAATCGAACTTGGGACCCCCTCAGTCCACAGGCCGACGCTCTATCCACTGAGCCAAACTAGTTTCGGCTGAAACTGGTTTTACAAGCTTCTGAGTAGTAGTGTGAGTTGACCTGTTTGTTGCTATGAGAAAAATAACTGACTGATACTTCAGAAGTACGGTCTTCTGTCTTCAGCAACATTCTTTAATTTCACACTCAAAAGCATTATCTTATGTGATTATATTTACTGCATTTTTTTATCATAAGTCTAAAAAAAAATTATTACAGAAAAGGAAACTAAGACAGAAATCGTAATCCAATCCCGCAGGGTAGCACGAAAATAGAAAAACTGAAATGTGTGCTCTTTCCATCACACCACAGAGAGGACTATAGCAAGAGAATACCTATTTCCTCAGTACACCTGGTTGAAATTTGTTTTCAAAGGTTTTCTTGAATCCTTCTAAAAGGTACCACTTTAACTTAATGTAAACTATATTTTAAGACATAACTTACAAATGTTCCTAGCCCTAAGTTATGTACTGATTTTGTTTTCATACCACACCCCCCAAAAAAAATCCCACACCTCAAAATCTAAAGACTCCTCAAAAGTTTTACAAGAAAATATTGTCCAAACATATTATATAAAATTTCTGAGCACAAAATTGCAAATTTTTCACTTTTCTTCATTTTCAAAAGGAAAAATGACAAATATTAATAGGGATATCATTCTGTGAAAGCTTGCAAATGAGTGGAGAGAGAAGAAATTGATGAACTAGAAATCCCTAATTAAAGATTTAGGCAACCTAATTTGGCTCTGTGGCATTTTTACAAATCCTATATAATAAAAGGCTAATAGGCGAATCGACTGAATGGCAGAACGACCGGTTGCTATGATGTGCACTGACCACCAGGGGGCAGACACTCAATGCAGGAGTTGATCCCTAGTTGTCATTGTGCTCTCCCATCTCTGCAGCAGCACTAGGATATCCTAAGCCAGCAGTAGGACATCCCCCAAGGGTTCCCAGACTGCAAGAGGGTGCAGGTTGGGCTGAGGGACTCCCCTGAGTGCACGAATTCCATGCACTGGGCCTCTAGTAGAATCATAAGCAGACCAATTAGTCAGTAAATTCAACTGACCAAACTTCCTACTCCCTAATCTTAACTTTCGTTGAGATGTGAATACAGAACTTAGCTATATTACTCAGAAAGGGGTTCTGAATTGTGATTTTATGTGTTCATTTTATAATTGTTGTTAAATGGTCTTCAAATTAGTGTATTTAGCCTCCCTAACCCCAGAGTAAACATTCTGAATGAAAGATGTTTTCAATTTAATTCATAATGAAGTTATACAATAATTTATATTCTTCCACATACCTAAAATCATTTTTTGCAAAGCTTAGACATTCTACTAATGCTGTTAAATGAAAGTAAGAAGGAAAGATATTTTTAAAATTAAGAGAAATGGTTCTGATAAGATAAATTACATATTTAATCATCATTACTATTTGATTCGAAATGACATCAAGAAATTTTAGAAGAGTACAGATATATCTACTAGCTGCCAGAGTTCTAAAACTCCTCATCAAAGCAAGCTAACTTTTTTACCTGCTATTTGATTTGAGATAACCTTTCTTTGGCAAAAATTGCTCAAATGACGTCACCCCATTCTAGAAGATAATCCATTTTTTTAAACTGGCGGAGTCTTAGAATTTTCCAATATCATGGATTTTTATTACTTTAGAATTTACTACTGTATATGTTCTTCCAAAATAGAGTAAAATGAAATTAATAATCCCAGTAATAAGTGATATATTTTTGTCAGATTTTTATCTTTTCTATATTCCAGCATAATTAATTTATAAACCTCTATAACATATACAAAGAACCAACTTGCCTGAACCTATCCCCTAAAATAATTATCTTTCCATACCTTTTGCATATTTGGAAAAAGGTAATTTTAAAAAATATTTGTTTTTTACATGAACACCTACCTATCCTGTTTGGAATTTATATGTATTTTAGAAAAATAGGAAGCACTGTGTTTGTTTCCATGAACATGATGTTTCCTTTGATTGGTTTCAATTATCTTATGCGGTCTTCAGAGTGGGGGCCCACCCTGGGATTTGGAAGTAGCACTTGATCCTTTACATAGCTCGATTTTCTGGTGCAAGTGAAACTGACCCATCAAATCCCCAAAGCCCTGCAGGCAGTCTATGGGGAGGAAAATGACACTTCTGGGTGAATAGAGAACCCTTAGCAACAAGTGAGAAGAATAGGAAAGGAAGGTTTCCAAACCAAACCCAGGGACAATCACCAAGATCTCCTGTGTCATGTGAGCAGGCTCCATTCGAGTGCTGAATTCAGCTGCTCCTCTCAGAGGGCCAGGCCATAAATAACACAATTATTAAACGGGCACTTATTTATTTCAGTTCTTCTAACATAGTTTACTGAGTCTTAATCTGCACTTAGTACAAACCTTAATTTCATCTACTGGACGCAATCTCCTAATTATAAAGATCACCTCCTTTTAAAATCTGGATCTTTTCTCAGTAAGCTGGGGAGAGGGGTAAATTCTCCAAAAGCTAACCATTCTAACATTAAAAAGTTAAGCTTCTGAAAAATATATATAAAAACCAACATTATAAAATGACTGCCAAGGAGCCAAATTCAAATAAAATTATGCCTCAAATACCTTAGGAAGTAGAAATTTCTAAATGTTGATGTCTTCATTTGGAGGCAAACATTTCTACTGCATGATCTTGCCTGATGGTCCTTGATTTTCTCATCAGTCGGTTCCAGTTACATTTCCATTAGTGTGGACAGATCTGAAGTAGGAGAAAGAAGACACAATTAGTCTACTAAAAATATTACAGATTAAATTTAGATTTTGTGACACATCATTGCTTCCCTACAAGCAAACAAAGATCCTTATACAGATGCTTTCGTCGTTAGAGAAGTACCAAATCCCATCGTTGTCCCTACTAAAGATCTTAAAAAATTGAAATTAAAGATTTAAGGCAAAAAAAAAAAAAAAGGAAGTTGATAAGAGGTAATTAGTTACTAGCTTTAAAACAGAAATCCAAAGAAGGTATGCAGCAAACTGGTATTTGCTTTGCACTGGTATTCCGAGGAGACAAGAGGCTAGGGACTATGGCTCACTCGTTGGAGTTGCTGACAAACAGCAACAGTAGCCTCAGCACTCCGTTTTAGTAAAATGGAAAAGTAGGAAGAAAGAGGGTTTCCAGCAGATCAGCTCTATGGTAAGGAAGCACCCGATAGGATGGCTGCTATTCCTTCCAGGGTGACTGGCAATGGGAAAAGACAAACTGGATTTTACTAAACTAATGGCAGGGCTGTGTATTCCCACTCTACCTCAAAGCTAATGCCACAGAGCGGGGTATCTGTAGATACAAGAAAATGCTTAAAAAATGGAAGCCCGGCCTCCTTTCACCATTTCAAGTTCAACTGCTTTAGGCTTCACCGCCCAGGGCCACTGTTACTCCCTTTGGATCACAGAGACACAGCGCGTCAGGCTCCAGAAAAAAATCATTGTACCACAGGTCAATTCGGGAACCTTGCCAGTTAATTCCACCCGTGCTCTCACCCTTATCACCCTTGGACTTTGTTCAAGACACAAACCATTCTGGCCAACTACCCTCTCTCCTATTTCCATGCCCACAGCGTGCTCTGTGCTTTCTCAGTCACTCATGTGTTCCTCCTCCACTACTGCCCTTCCTGCAAATCTTTCCTTCAAAGACCTTGGAAACCCCATTTACGTAGCAAAACAAACCACCTCTGCATCCTCAACCGTATCACCGAACACTCCTTTCAGCCACTGGTCTAAATCTGGCTCTTGCAAAGAACTTTCTAGAGCAAAGGCTAAGGCAGTAAGTAAATCAACCTTCTCCACGATGACATTTCTAGACTCAACTCACCAGCAATCCTATTCCTTCTTCAAGCGCACACCATCTGACTGTCCTATCTTCTGCTTCTGTTTGTCATTCAATATCCCACTTTATTATTATTTTTTCTAATTTGGGTCCACACTCAATCCCTTCATGCACTGTACCTCCTCTCATCCCTCCAGCTGCTGTGTTATCTATCACCAGTCTCAAAATTTTGGTTGTCACCCAAACTACCAGTCCACCTAGTATGTTACCTTCTTTCTTCCACTTCATAACCCTCCAATTCCTAATTGTGGGGGGCAATTCAATCACCTTCTAGAAACACACACACACACACACACACACACACACACACACGTAGACTGATTCTGCTATAATGTAATAAGAGGGTCTTCAAATTCAGTTAGACACTAAATGCTATCCAGTGTCTCTTTTATATGCCATTAATCAGGTCTTTCTACCATAACTCACAGTCTTTTTTTTCCCCAAATTTTTGCCACGCTCCCTCTTAGAGACCCATGGGGAGGGGGTAAAATGAGAGAGGGGGTCTTCTTGTTTTTCTTAACCATTTGTGCAGGTTGTTTATAATAGGAAGATACTATTTCTTTCACTTTTAACATTTTCTCAGTCTATCATTGGCTTTTAATGGTTTCTATTTTTAGGTGGCCAGATTTGTCCACCATTGTCTTTATTTACTTATTTTATTATGTCTCTATTTATAAATTTCTGATAGCAGATAGTCTGATTTTCACTTTTCTGTGGGCTAACTGTTCGAATCCTTCATTCCAAATGATCTCTGATCTAATCTAAATTGTATTCCAAATGCCCACCAGCTTTTCTAATATTAATTCTCACAAACTAGAAAAATAAATCCAGCAACATTTTAAAAAGTAATATATATTATAATCAAATAATATTATCCCAGAATGTGATAGTAGTTCAATAGAAAAAAATCCATCAGTATAATTCACCATATCAACAGATTAAAACATAAGTGATCACTTTAATAGATACAAAAAAATTAGAAAAAAACTCAGCCATTCATGACTCAAAGCTCTCAGAAAAGTAGGAACAGAAGGGAACGTTCTCAGCATAGCACATGAATCTCCAAGTCTGTAATATCAGACATAATCATCCAAGTCTATAATATTAGACATAATCATGAAAGACGAAATGCTTTCCCCCTAAGACTGGCAGTAAGGCAAGAATAATATCTCTCACAACTCCTATTCAACACTGTACTGCACTGCAAGTATATTAATAATGCAAGAGGAAGAAAGAAAAACCTAAAGATTAAAAAAAAACAAAAAAACAGAAAGAAGTCTTCTTTCACAAGCGGTAGGACTGCCTACGTACCTTAAAGAATCTAACACTAAAACCAGTAAGTGAATTAAGCATGTTGCAGATACAAGATCAACAAACAAAATATAATTGTATTTCTACATGGTAGAACTTTTAAAAAATAGTAACAATTATATTAGCCATCAAAAAAGAAATACCTAGCCGGAACTGGTTTGGCTCAGTGGATAGAGCGCTGGCCTGCGGACTGAAAGGTCCCAGGTTCGATTCCGGTCGGGGGCATGTACCTTGGTTGTGGGCACATCTCCAGTGTGGGGTGTGCAGGAGGCAGCTGATCGATGTTTCTCTTCCATCGATGTTTCTGACTTTCTATCCCTCTCCCTTCCTCTCTGTAAAAAAATCAATAAAATATATATTTTTAAAAAATACCTAAGGCCCCGCTGGTTTGGCTCAGTGGTTGAACGTTGACCCAGGAACCAGAAGGTCCCCGCTTCAATCTCAGCCAGGGCACAGGCCCGAGGTGCAGGCTTAATCCCCATGCAGGAGGCAGCCAATTGATAATGTTCCTCTCTCATTGATGTTTCCATCTCTCTCTTTTGCCTTCCTCTCTCTCTAAAAATCAATAAAAACATATTTTTAAAAAAGAAATACCTAACCTAAATGTAACAAAATAAATGCAAGATTTGTGTGCTTAAAAATACAAAACACCAAGTGAGGGAATCAAAGGCCTCAATAAATGGAGATAGACTATTTTCAAAGATGAATCAATACTATTAAGATATCAATTCTTCCCAAAATAATTTATAAATTTAACATAAATCCTAATTAAGTTTCCACAAGGCTTTTTGTAAAAACTGACAAGCTAATTCTAAAGTTTGTGTAAATGCACAGAAACTAGAATACTCAAAACCATTTTGAAATAGACCAAAGTTGGAAAACTTACAATACCTGGTCTCAAGATTTTCTATAAAGCTATCGAGTCAAAACACTGTAATTCTGGCATAAGGATGAACATACAACTCAATGGAGGAGGAGATTCTGTCCAGAAACAGAGTTACATATTTTTATGGTCAACTGATTGTCAACAAAAGCACCAAGGTCAGTCAACGAAAAAACAATTGTCTTCGTTACAACTGGTACTAGAACAACTGACAATTCGTGTGGTAAAAAGAAGCAAAAAAAATTCAACCTAAGTGTCTTGTCTTATACAAATACACCTAAATATTTTAAAATGCAAAATTCCTGGAGGATAACAAAAACACATTTGGGGGATCCAGGAATTGGCAAACTTTTCCTGCAAAGAGCAGGACAGTAAACATTTCAGACTTTGTGGGCTATACAATCTTGTTGCAAATATGCAACCCTGTCACTGTAGCTTGAAAGCAGCATGGACAATGAGTAAACATTAGGTCAAGGCCATATTCCATTGAAACTTTATGTACTAAACGAAGCAGCGGCCTGAATGGGCTGTAGTCTGCCAACATAAGTTAGGCAATGACTTTCAGATATGACACCAAAAGCACAAACCATAAAGAAAAAATAATTATATTTTGCACTTGAAATTTTAAACTTCTACTCTTGAAAAGGCAGTGTTATGAAAATGTACAGACAAGCCACAGACTTGGAGAAAATAATCACAAAACAAATGTCTATTGAAGAGCTTGTTCTGGAATATAAAGAATTTTTTTAATACAATTGTAAGAAAATAAGCAATTAAACGAAAGTAATGGGCACAATATCTGGACAATGCAAAAACAAAAACTCACATCAAGGATCCTAGTTACAGGGTGCATGTGTTAAATCTTCCCTTAGGCTCCCTAGAGCTAGACCACTCTCTGAATAGCGCTCCCAACGTCTGCCTTACACCGGGAGATAGCCGACAAGTGAAATAAAACTGTCAGAGCATTTTTTTTTAAGTTAGTGTTTATTTTTTATTTTTTTTCTTATTTATTGAGAAAGATTTGTACTTCCACTTATTTATGCATTCACTGGTTGCTTCTTGTATGTGTCCTGACCGAGGATCAAACCCCAAATCTAGGCTTATCGGGACGATGCGCTAACCAACTGAGTTACCCAGCCAGAGCTAGAGGTTAGTTTTTAGTTAATTTATGTACCGGGTACAAAAGTAAACTGTACAAAAGGGGTATAGTGAATAGAAATTTCCCCCCATCACCCAGCTTCTTTCTCTCACTTACTGTGTGTTTACAGTTACTGTGCTTATATAAAAGCATTTACATATATTTTATAAATGGTGGCATATTAAGATACTTAATACATCTTAAACTTTATTTCATATCATTCTTTTTTTTTTAAAGATTTATTTTTATTGATTTCAGAGAGGAAGAGAAAGGGAGAGAGAGAATGATTGGCTGCCTCTGCACCCCTTCCCCGCCCCCCTCCCGCCAAGTGAGAGCTGAGCCCGCAACCCAGACATGTGTCCCTGACTGCAATCGAACCCAGGACACCTTTCGGTACACAGGCCGACACTCTGTTCACTGAGCCAAACCAGCGAGGGCTCATACAATTCTTTATAAAAATCCCACATACTTCCTTTTAATAATTTCATAATTTTATATTTATGAATACATCCTGTTTCATTCAACCAGTCTCTCACTAATGGACTCTTATGTTGTTACCAATGTTTTGCCACTATTGACAATGCTGTAAAGCATATCTGTGCACTTATGAAGTGGAATTACTGAGCCAAGAATATCTGGATTTAAATTATGATAGCTTTTGCTAGATTGTGCTCCACAAAGCTTAACAGGGAGGAAAAATATGGACGTGTATCAATAAACCTTCCAAATCAGGGAAATTAAGCTACAGCAACAAATTCTCATAAGACAGCCCCAATAAGTAAGCAAAAATGTTTTAGGAGATTTTCACCTCTAAATAATCTAAGATGCTCCTTAATCCAATGTACGTTTATAGTGAATGACAAGAAGAAGAGTGGCAGTTAGCGTGGCCCCCTTTATTCCAAATTTTTTCTATTAAATTAAGGTATTTTTTATTTAATATTTGTAACCTGCCTCTTTTATAAAAGAACTTGAATTGGTTACAACTTAAAATACAAGGTAAAGGGGATTCATCCCAATAAAACTATGCATATAAAATTTAAAAACAGATACTGTGTATTGATGAATCTATAAACATTAAATGACAACTTTAAAGCTGTAGTGCTGAGATAAATAGCCATCAGAAAAAATTTTAAAAAGGAGGAAAAAAGATACTGTGGTCGTTGGCATGGCCAGATACTGTTCTCCAAAGATGGCTTCCATCAATCCCTCCCCTCTCTGTGTGCACATGTCACTCCACCCACCAAGAGATGGGGACTGTTTACCAGCTTCTTGAGTCTTGGCCGGCCTTGTGACTTGCCGGGACCAATAAGATGTTGGTCACGACATGTGAGTGAAGCCTTCTTAGACTGTCCTGTCAGCCCAGCCCAGCCAGGTTACCAGCAAGTGAGTGATCCCAGATGGTGCCACCTGGGGCAGAAGAATCCTCTCTGCTCAAATTCCTGGCTCACAGGAATCACAAATAAATATGGTTTTAAAAAAATATTTTTCATTGATTTGAGAGAGAGAGAGGAAGAGAGAAACATTTATTTGTTTTTCCACCCATTTATGCATTCATTGGTTGCTTCCTCTATGTGCCCTGACCACGTTTAATGGGACGACACTCTAACCAACGGAGCTACCCAGCCAGGGCTCAAAGCAGTTTTCAACTATTAAGTTTCTGGCGATTGATGACATGACAATAGGCAACCGACACAGACAATATCAAGTTCATGATATAAACGTATTATAAACACGGAGTATCAAATTGAAGTCTGTTTTTAGGGTTAAAAGTTTTCATTTTTTTGATAAGAGGAAAACGTAACTCTTTTTACCTGAACTTCATACACTTATACAAAGAACAATGAGACTACTGGGCTACAGTTCCAAGTATAATTTTAGAAAATACGCATCATTCAAATGATGCTCCTTACAGACAGATTCTGTACAGACAGATGGCATGTCATTCCATCAGAACTCAGTACAGACAGGTGCAGGCATTTCCATGTCAGGGTGACTGAGTGACATGGTCTTTCTACTTTGTTCGCTGAGACTTCATACAAGAAACTGGCTGAATATATAATTAAGATATTCATTAAACTATCTTCTCATATCTAATATTTTAAGTGAGCTTTTGACAGACACTAAGTAGCTGTCAATGTGTGACTAATTCTTCTAATAAGAACACAAAAATTTAACACTCTATAAGGCTGGTTAAAGTTAGAGCCATATATATTTATAGCCCCCAAATCTACCTTTCTCTTAGAACTGCTCGCACTGAGACCATTAATTCAATGCTATATCCCTTGAAAATACCTTGGCCCTTAACTTATGTAAACTTAAACACCATCTATATAAATAATCCTTCCCTTTTAGTCACCGAGTACAGCCCACATTCAAGGGCCAGGGAATTAAATTCTACCTCCTGGAAGGAGGAAAGTGTCTGCATATATTTCTTGGAATTCCTCTGTATAAGTTAAGTAAGTGGGGACACTTATTTATCCAATCAAATATTATAATCGGTTATGGATTTAGGGATATTTACCATATGTCTTGGGTTATAACCCATACTGTATTACTTATTTTTGCTCAGATTGTTCCAGCTTTGGCCATTGGGTACGCTTTCAGGCTGGCACCCCTAACTTTCTGCCAAGACCCTATTCGTTTGGACTTGGAGCATTTTCTTACTTTCCAGCAAAACAAAATGGTCCCAGCTCATCTGTATCTTCCCTGCCCCTGGAATGTCCTGGAATCAGACATTTTCCAAGGAGCTTTAGTCCTTTTGGTTGGATAACAATATTGGAAATCAAAATGTGGGTTCTTGGTGTGCTCAATGCTACTGGGGTGTCATATCTAGGACCTTTCAGTAGATAAGAGCTAGAAAATATTCTATATCCATATACATACTCATCTATAATGGGTCTGCATCCATATCTACATTAAGTTAAACCTGAGTTCATACTGATGTCTCTAACTCTAACCCAGTACTGTATGGTTTGTTCTAGCCTTTTCCTTGTGTGAGGCTATCTGTAACCTCACTCTCCAAAAGTGAGAAACCCGGATCCCACGATTCACTATCCATCTACTTAAGGCTAATATATATGCATCACGTTTTCAGAATGGTTAGCTCACACTCACCTAAATGTTTGGTCCTGTGCTTTTAGTCATTTCTTCTCCAAGTCTTATTAGGAGAATTCTCATTTTAGATGGATGTTCCTCTGATCTTTCACCTAAATCATCTGTTCTCTCTCTAACATTCTACCTGGGTGATCTGTCATATTCTTGATTTCACCTTCCAATGCTGACATTTGTGGGTTTTCAAGGAAGGAAAATGGGTTTTTGTCAGTTGTTGTTTTTTTGGTTTTTGGTAAAAGGGTGGTTCCATCTCCCTATTCTAGAAACAAAAAATCAGCAAAGATGGTTTTCAACTGAGTAATCCATCACGAGCCCTCTAGCTAGTCTGGCTCCATAACATTCAGGAAGCTGTAGGCTAATTTTTGTTTGTTTGTTTGAGGCTGTAACACTGCTGCGATGAGGCCATCAAGAAATCTGAAATGTAAGAAATGCCCACAAGAATTTGGCTCCATAGCAATCATTCAATCCCTTTTAAAAGACGTTTTCTATTTAAAATATTTATAAATGCACTTTCTTTTTCTTACTTTCCCACCTCCAAGAAGAGTGTTTCAGTCGTCTCTCCTTTACCTAGCAGCACTGGGGAGATTTGCAAAGTCCTACCTATCCACGTCTAAATATGTGTGAACTCTGGATTTGATCATTTTAAAGGAAGTATTGAACAAAGTGAAAGGAAAATGCAAATTAACTTTGCTTGATAGAATGACTAGAATAATGCATGTTATTACAGTTAATTTGCATACAGACTAAGTGGGACGTTAAGAACAATGGGCCTCAATAGAAAAGAATAAGCCACCTGAGACAAGTTGGACAAAAGCCAAAAATATGAAACATATCCCAGGGCCATATTATTGCAAAAGTAAAGTGTAAGAAACAGGTTTTTCAGCTTTCCCAAAATAAATATCCCTGATTAGCTAAAAATTCCATAGTGTTAGTCACAATAAAGATTTTTACTCACTAAAATGTCATAACATAAATATCAGGATAAATTTAATTATGAAAACAATGATCCTGCCTGGCCAGTGTGGTTCAGTTGGCTGAGTGCTATGCTATCCCATGCACCAAGAGGTAGCTAGTTCGATTCCTGGTCAGGGTACATGCCTTAGGTTTTGAGCTCAATCTCCAATAGAGGACGCGCAGGAGGCAGCCAATCAATGTTTCTCCTCAATGTTTATATATCTCTTTTTCTCCCTCTCCCTTTCCTCTCTCTCTAAAATCAATTAAAAAAAAAATATATATATATATATATATATTTCCCCCGCACCCCCCCGCCCCCGAAACCGGTTTGGCTCAGTGAATAGAGCGTCGGTCTGCGAACTGAAAGGTCCCAGGTTCGATTCTGGTCAATGGCATGCTTGTACCTTGGTTGTGGGCACGTCCCCAGTAGGGGGCGTGCGAGAGGCAGCTGATCGATGGATGTCTCTGTCTCTCATCGATGTTTCTAACTCTCTATCCCTCTCTAAAAAAAATCAATAAAATATATTTTAAAAAATGTATTTCTAAAACAATGACCCTTTTCCAGTTCTTAATGGTAAACAAATTGATCATTTAAATCAAAACTACTGAATATGACAACTAGAGAGAGAGAAGCAATCTGACCAGAACAATTTATAAAAATTATTACAAACTCTTAACCTAACCAGAGGTATCTAAAAAGCAGGTATTTGTCTATCCAAATTAATGCTTAATCGAACTTCAGGCAATATAACAAAATGAAATTTAAAAATCATCGGACAATGTTGGTGAAGATATAATTGTGTAAAGTCCATCATTAGCCTTGTCTGAAATCAGCTCCCATAAGTGGATTCTTTCCCATAATTTTCCTCTTTCCTCTAATTCTAAGTCTTCAAATACTTAAAAGACCTATGGTTTCTAAAAATTGTATTCCTGGAGAGCAGGGGAAAGAGTCTGTGATATTAAGTAGGACTGGGAAAAATGACTTCCAAGTACACTGATTTAGATGATTAACTTGTAATTGGAGAAAAACCTTAGGTAAATGAAATATTAAGCAGGAAATTACGAAATAAGATTAAGAAAAATTAGTCTGTATACTTTTCTCAGGTTTACATGACACTTGCTCTTTCATTGTGACCCATCAAATATCAACAAATGTAGAAAGACAAAAACAATCTATTTAACAGCTTTAAAAATAGATGATAAAACTTACACTTAAAACTAATACAAAATAATGTTGAGTGCAAACTGTAACTGAAATATAAAAAATTTCAAAAGATGATAAATAATAAATATAATAATAGATTTTTTAAACTGGTCAGATACAGTAAAAAACAAATGGGAGAAGGATATTGAGGAGAAGATGGAAGGGCAGTCAATGAAGATGTCTTCTGAAATGAATGAACAACCCAAATGCAAATAATCTACCTACAGATGATCATGGCTTGACCATACATATAATTAAGGTAAAATATATTATTCTATATTAACATATGCAAAATGTTAAGAGAATGCCTGGTACATAAACACTGAAAAAAGTGTTCACTTTACAACTATTAATTTATAACACTCACTGTTTCTAGTTAAAGAAATTCTAAAACCTCAATCTTACCCTCTCCTAAGGGTATGAGTATTATATATTTTAAGGTAAATGCAATTTGAATATATTACTTCTTTCAGATCTTTCTTTAAAAGCAAGATTCATCCTCCAATTACTAGTACAATATATTAGCTTATAAATTATTAGAAAATATTATTATTAATTAAAGTTTTCCTTCAACCTTTTTATCCTTTACAATATTTAGCCTACTTCAAATCTATTTTAATACTTGGCCAAAACCATAACTCAGTGTACATTTTTATTATAGCATCTTCTTAATCAGGTGTTCTTCCTTCAATTCCACACCACCCCCAAATCAGGATCCAACCGCTAGCTCCCAGGGTTGGGTGCTACAACTGGTGTACTCTCTTTGTAACTTCAAAACGCCTCTAATATGTGCCCTTACCAGACACCATTACAATACTTGCTGAAATCTCTGCCATTATAGTCTTAGATTTCCCTGAGGACAAGATCCATCGTTTCTTCCTCTGTATGAAGCTGTCACACAAAGCCTGATGCTAAAGGCTTCTAAATGCTTGCTGAATGAGTAACTCCATCTTTCAGAAATAAATATCAAGAAATAATTTAAATAGAGTACAACTGGATGAAGTAGCATAGTTATCGAATCATCATTAGAAAAACAAAGTCATCATGAAAACTCAAAAATAAATGTCTGAGAGGCTGTATATCGCTGTGATGAAGGACAAGAGAATTTGGACTCGCTCCCAGTTTTCATTCATTCGTGCAACAAGTAATTAATGAGCGGCCACTTAAAGCTGGGCACTCCTCGACCCTGCCCTCATGGAACTTACGTTTCAGTGAGGAGAGGTAAACAATAAAATAAGCAAATTATATAGTATGTTAGGAGGTGGTATGCACTGGGGGTGGCTAGAAGATAATATGAACGAGGGAAGAGGAATATTAAGTAAACTGGTGACACTAAATAGGATGATCTAAGTACACATCCTTTACTCCACGTGAGGTTCGAGTGAAGACTTGAAGCAGGGTGAGAGATAGTCAAGAAACTGCCAGAATGCCTTTCAGAGTGGCTGCAACCTCTTACAGTCCCATCAGCAGTGTATGATTTTCCACTCCCATCAGCAGCTTCTGATTTCTCCACATTCTTGTCAACACTTGTTATTATCTGAATTTTTAAATTCTAGCCAACCCAGAGGGTGTGAAGTGGTATCACGTTTTGGTTTGGATTTACATTTCTCCAATAGCTGTTTTTTCATACTCTTAACAGTGTCTTTTGAAGGTTGGAAGTTCTTAATTTTGTTGAAGCCTAATTTACGCTTTTTCTTTTTTAAGGATCATGTCTTCGGTGTTTTAAATCTTTAGACTCATGGTCACAAAGTTTTATACTAGGCCTTTTTTTTTTTTCTGTAGAAGTGTTAAAGTTTTAGAATTTGGAGTTAATCCCTACCAGAGCCTACCAGTAAGTAGCAAAAGTGTGTAAATAAGAAGGTAAAGCCAATAGAAGTGGGGCCTATATAATACATGCAGACAATACATGTAACATTAGGGCATTCAAATTCAATAGATAATAAAAACACTGTGTAGTCTAAACAAAATGGGTGTATACGTGGTTGAGGGAGGTGTACAGGAAATAATCACTGGTATATGAAGATATCTTAAAAATGAAAATAAGCTGGACAGAAAGAGAATAGATTAGGAAAAAAGGGTTTTGCAGCAATGTCACTGAGGGAGTGTAACAGAGGAGGGAAGGAAGATGACACTAACAGGTAGGTGAAGAGAGAAAAAGGTCAGATACCAGACTGAGAATTAAAAGGGGGTTAGAGCAAATTTTTTTCAGTACATCTCTACTAATATAATAATTATTAATATTAGAGACCTGGTGCATGAAAATTCATGCACTGAAGGGGGGGTCCCTCAGCCCAGCCTGCCCCCTCTCACAGTCTGGGAGCCCTCAGGGGTGGGAGGTGACCTAGCGATCAGGGGAAGGCAACGCCCTCATCACACCTCTGCTGCTGCCACTGCCGGCAGCACAAGCTTTGGCCAGCCCTGGTTACCTGAGCAGTGGGTGGCCCTGGGCAGCTGGGCAGCCGACATCCAAGGCTTGCCTGTGCCTCGGGCCAGCCCTGGGCGGCTGGGAAGCCACCATCGGAGGCCTGCCTGCGCCTAAAGGCTGGCCCTGGGCAGCTGTGGGGCTGAGGGAACTGGGGGACTCTGGAGGCAGGCACACAAGAGGCTGTGTGTGGGCAGGCCCCACCATGCTGCACGCCTGCCGCCCCAGCATGGCGGAGGGGACTAGATGCCGCCCTCTTGTGGCTGTGGGCACCGCCATCTTTGAGGACATGGCTGTCAATTAGCATGTCCTCTCCTTATTAGCTGTGGGCGCCGCCATTTTGTGAGGGTGTGGCAGTCAATTAGCATATCCCCTCTTTATTAGATAGGATTTCACAAGGGTGGCCATTAGTTAGGTTCAGTTAACAACGATGACATATAATTTTTTTGCAGCTTAATGAACTTTTTGTCTTCACTCCCCCTCAAATAAAGGAAAAGCCTGTTCATATTCATAAAGAGAAAACATATATTTCATAGGTCAGGGTCCATCATGCCTTTCTAACATGCAGAGCAAGGCTCAGTCTATTCACTACCAAGAAGCGGCACATAGAAGGTCAGACACTACTCAGAGAGTGCCGTCAGCAGCTGGCTGACAGTGACAGACCTTCCTCAGTGACAGAACGAAGGATTTCTTTATTGAGAGATTCACTGAGAGTTTCTGTTTGATCTTTGTTTTTGTTTGTTGTTTATTTTTAACTCCAGATCCAATGAATTAAAGAGTAATTATTTGCTTTGGAAAAAACACCAAAAAAATTCTGAATAAATTAGAAATCCAGACTGTAACTTCAGAAGTCCACCAAAATATTCATAGCTTTTGTGTAGAGACAGAGAGAGGATATTGTTAGTTACTTGCTTATTTTACTTGCTCTGTGCTTTTTTTTCTTCCTTTTATTTTTAAATATTTTCCCTAGTTTCCACAATATTCTAATTTCCTTTTATAACAGGGGGATAAAAACAAGAAAGAATGCAAGATAGCCTTCTTCCAAATAATATAACATGAATGGCCTTTAAGCTCTCAAAATACCAAAGGAGAAATAAATCTAGCAATGGGTGCCAAAATAAATGTCCCCAAAATTATTATTCCTAAATGTGCCTTTAATAATTTAGAAATCTCACAGAAAATATGTTTTTTAATATATTTTTATTGATTTTTCACAGAGAGGAAGGGAGAAGGATAAAAAGTTAGAAACATTGATGAGAGAGAGACATCAATCAGCTGCCTCCTGCACACCCCCTGCTGGGGATGTGCCCGCAACCAATGTACACAGCCTTGATCGGAATCGAACCTGGAACCTCTCAATCCACAGGCCAATGCTCTATCCACTGAGCCAAACCGGTTTCGGCAGAAAATATGTTTTTAATAATAATATTTTTAAATAGAAGATAAGCTCTTTCTCAATGCTGAGCTAGGTCTGACGGCTATAACGTCCTCTACTGCCCGGAATGTGAGCAAGGGTCAAGATATGACAAGCTCCCTTCTGGCTCGTACAACTGCTTCTTTTCTCAATGAGTCGGTACGATCTCCTCTTTAAACTCTGAATAGTTAATGTAACTAGCAGTTTTGCGGATTCACCTGACCTCATTATACTAAATACCATGTTTACTACTGACTAAATGACCATAGATGTTTTTCAATGTCAAAATCTAAGTTATAAAAAATTTAACTTTCTACTTATGTTTACATTTTATTACCCAGTCTCCTAATTGTATTAATCTGTTAACATTACTCATGTAAGTCACAATTGCTAGGGACTAGAATATTATTTGCTCACTGAGACCGGTTTGGCTCAGTGGATAGAGCGTCGGCCTGCGGACTGAAAGGTCCCGGGTTCGATTCCAGTCGGGGGCATGTACCTTGCTTGCGGGCACATCTCCAGTAGGGGGTGTGCAGGAGGCGGCTGATCGATGTTTCTCTCTCATCAATGTTTCTGACTTTCTATCCCTCTCCCTTCCTGTGAAAAATCAATAAAATATATTTAAAAAAAAAAAGAATATTATTTGCTCCACACAGAGTTTAATCAAATAAAAACGAAGACCATTACCAATGCTTATGGTGACTATGTTACTGCCAAGAAATTAAAATTTGCTGTTTTTCAACTAAACTGGTCAAATGAATGATGACTGCCTTTATACAAGAATCAGTTAGTCACAGATTCTGAGCCACAGTTCCAGAAGTCTGTTCATTTGATAGTACATACAAATGTTTCCTTGATATATTAAGTGCTTTTAGAGTTGGCCAGAGAAACTGCTGAACCTAATAACTGCTCACCATCTAGAACTAATGATCTCATAGTCCAGGAAGAAATTGAAAGCCCTTCTGTTTCAGATGCGGAGGGCTCAGCTCTCCTCTGATAAGAGGCTGGACAATATATGATCAATACACTTCCTCTAATTCTGACATTTTATGATAAGTGCAAAGGTGAATATGGCTTTGGTAAAGACATTCCATTTAAGACCAACAAAATACTCATTAGCAGGGAGTCAAAGGTGAAACTAATGAAGTGGCAGGAAATCAGATATTGATTAAAATATTAAATGAGGTGGACATGAAAGGCCTTACTGATATGTATATTTAGAAGATAATGACCTTTCTATTGCAAAAAGAACTGGAACCTATCTCACACTATGTAGAAAAATTAACTATAAAATGAATCGAAGATCAAAATATACGTAATAAAGCTTAAAGCTCTTAGAAAAGAAGCATAGGCATTAATTTTCATGACCTTGAGTTGGGCAAAAATTCCCAGCTATGACACCAAAAGCACAAGATGGAAAAATAATAAATTGGTCTTCATCAAAATGTAAAACCTTTGTGCCCCCATGGCTTCACCATCAAGAAAGTAAAAGTACAATCCACATAATGGGAAGACATATTTGCAAGTCCTATATCTGATACGGGACTTATATCAAGAACTCTCAAAGTTTAATAATAAAAAGACAACCAAATTTTAAAATGGGCACAAGACTGAAATAGACATTTCTTTATGAAAGATATGCAAATGGCCAATAAGCATATAAAAAGATGCTCAACATCTTACTCATTAGGAAAATACAAATCAAAATGACAATGGGTGGCTAAAATAAAAAAGTCATATACTGTAATAAATATTTGCAAGGATATGGAGAACTCAGAAACCTCAGTCACTGCTGGTAGGAATGTAAAATGGTATAGCCACTTTGGAAAACCATGTAGTTCTTCAAAATGTTAGACACAGCGCTACCATATGACCCAGCAATTCCACTCCTCCGTATACAACCAAAAGAAAGGAAAACATACGTCCATGTACAGAACTGTACATGAAGGTTAATAGCAGCATTATATCATTATTATGATAGCCAAAAGAGTAGAAGTAACCCAAATATTTGTCCATCAACAGTTGAATGAATACACCAAGTGTGCTATATTATACAACAGGATATTATTTGGCCATAAAAAGGAATGAAATACACACTCTATAATGAATGAACCTTGAAAACACTATGCACAGTTAAAAGCAGACAGACATAAAAGGTCACATACTGTATGATTTCATGGGATTTCTTTTTGGGGTAATGAAATAGCAGGTATTATTGATTATAGTTGTATAATTTTGTGAATATACTAAAAGCCATGGAATTTATACTTAATTTTTTAGATTTTTTTCTTTATTGATTAAGGTATTATTTATGTGTCCTTATCCCCCACCACCCTCCCCCCCACACTCATGCCCTCAACCCCCTAGTGTCTGTGTCCATGATTATATGCATACATACAAGTCCTTTGGTTGATCTCTCTCTACCTTCCCTCCGATATTTGACAGTTTGATTGATGTTTCTCTGTCTCTGGATCTGTTTTTGTTCATCAGTTTACCATTATATTGCTCATTATGGTCTTCTTTCTTAGGATTGCTGTGGCTTTTCGGGGTCTTTTCCAGATGAATTTTTGGAGAGTTCATTCTAGGTCTGTGAAATATGCCGTTGGTGTTTTAATGGGGAGTGCATTGAATCTATAGATTACTTTGAGTAGTATGAACATTTTAATGATGTTGATTCTACCAATCCATGAGCATGGTGTGCTTTTCCATCTGTTTACATCTTGCTCTATCTCTTTTTTCAGTGTCCTGTAGTTTTCTGTATGTAGGTCTTTTACCTCCTTAGTTAAGTTTACTCCTAGGTATCTTAATTTTTTTTATGTAACCCACTTTCTGTAAATTCACTATTGGTCTATAAAAATGTCATAGATTTCATGGCGTTAATTTTGTATCCTACTACATTGCCAAATTCATTTATTTAGTCTAATAATTTTTTGATGGAGTCTTTAGGGTTTTCTATGTACAGTATCATGTCATCTGCGAATAATAACACTTTTATGTCTTCTTTTCCAATCTGTATATCTTTTATTTCTTCTTCCTATCTAACTGCTATGGCTAGCACTTCCAGTACTATGTCTAACAGGACTGGTGAAAGTGGGCATCCCTGTCTCATTCCTGTTCTTAGGTGAAATGGTTTTAGTTTTTGCCCACTGAGTATAATGTTGGCTTTAGGTTTGTCAGATAAGGCTTTTATTATGTTGAGGTATGATCCTTCTATTCCCATTTGCTGAGCACTTTTATCAAGAAAGGGTGTTGGATTTTGTCAAATGCTTTTTCTGCATCAATTGATATGACTAGGTGATTTTTACCTCTCAATTTGTTTATGCAATGTATCATGTTTATTGATTTGCAGATATTGTACCATCCTTGCATCCCAGGGATAAATAAATCCTATTTGGTCATGGTGTATGATCTTTCTAATGTAATGCTGGGTCCAATTTGCTAGAATTTTGTTGAGGATTTTGGCATCTGTGTTCATGAAAGATACTGGCCTGTAAGTCTCTTTCATTGTGTTGTCTTTATCTGGTTTTGGCATTAGGGTTATGTTGAATTCATAGAATGAGCTTGGAAGTATTCCTGCCTCTTGAATTTTTTGAAAAGTCTGAGGAGGATAGATTTTAGTTCTTCCTTGAATGTTTGGTAAGACTCCCCCGTGAAGCCATCTGGCCCGGGCTTTAGTTTGCTGAAGCTTTTTGGTAACTGCTTCTATTTCCTCCATAGTTATTGGCCTATTGAGATGTTTAGATTCTTCCTGATGGAGTTTTAGAAGGTTGTATTTTTCTAGGAATATGTTCATTTCCTCTACGTTGTCTAGTTTGTTGGAGCAGAGTTGTTTATAGTATTTTTTAACAATCCTTTGTGTTTCTGTGGGGTCTGTTGTCATTGGAATTGTATACTTTAAAATGGTAACTTTATGGTAAATGAATTATAACTCAATAAAAATATTAATAAGTAAAAATAAATGGGAAATCTTTCTTGGGAATATCACAATGAAATTCCAGATATTACACCATAGGAAATATAATATGACAACATGCATCAGAGTAACCGAAGAATTACAAGAAGCAGAGTGCCAAGAAAATGTGATCAGGTCGAGTCCTGGCACTTTCTGATAAACACTTTAGCAAGGCTTACAACAACAAAGCGCAGATCCCTAAAACTGTGTGTCTGCACGAGGCAGGCATTACTCATCAATCACAACACCCGCTGCCGCGAAGCTGGAAATGGCCATAGATCTCTTCTCAACACAGTTCTCCATGCACTCATTACCAATTTGCCGTAACAAATTGCCAAAAGTTATAAATTGATAACAGACTGCTGAAGGGTAGACCTAAAAGTACTAACTTCACATGTATTAATTTATTAGTCTATTACACATGCAAATACTACTGATTAGCACTTTAATGGTTTTATTCATCATAAAATACTTCAGACATACAAAAAGGCATTGAAAAGAATTTTAACATATATGACATACCCACAACCTAGCCAAGGAAATATAACATCACAAATTCAGTTAAGACTCCCCCTACCTTTAATAAAAGAACTGTGCTCTCTCCCTTACAGATATTTGTATTACGCCTACCTATCTGGCCCACGAAGTAAAACTAAGACATCACTATTCACCCAGCAACTCTTCAGCGACCACTGACGTTCACCACATATAAACTTTCTATCACTGTCAATTTTAACAAGAGATGGAAACTCTCCCATATGTCAACAGCAATAGTAATGGAAACAGAAGTTAGAAAATGCCCGAAGAGTTCTTTCCATCCCAACTTTTCACTATTATTTAGCCAAAGGTAAAGGCCTGTACTACCAACCCAGCACACTTCTCACTTTAACATCTATACTATTTTTAAGGAACTGTCACACACAATTTTTCATTTACAGCACCAGATAGATAAGGCAGCTATATCTATACCCATTTTTGCAGATACTAGAGGCCCAGTGCACGAAATCAGTGCATGGGTAGGGTCCCTAGTGGCTGCCAACTGCTGGCTGGGGCCTCCCTTCCCCAGCTGCAGGTTGCCAGCCGGGGCCTTCTTTTGTCCCACGCTGCCCCCTGATGGTCAGTGCACATCATAGCAAGCAATCAAACTCCTGGTTGGTCAAACTCCCGAGGGGATACTTTGCATATTAGGCTTTTATATTTAACAAGTTAAGCGCCAAGCCTGTTTTTGTCTTACTTTCTGTTTAGCCCGTGATATCAGATTTCACCGACATGCGGTGGCACCAGTGACTGACTGGTCTGGATGGGAAGTATAGTGTCAGTCACCGGTGACTGACATGGCGCTTAACATGATAGAGATGGGAGAACAAAGAGATGGAGAGTACAAGATTGGAATCAAGCAAGGTTGGAATCCCTACTTCACTACTTTACAGCCAAGTGAACCTCAAAATAAAGATGCCCGGGCTTTGCCCTAGCTCTGTGATAGGCAAACTGTGGCTCGCGAGCTACATGTGGCTCATGAACCGCAGTTTGCTGCTCTGTTGACTAATGAGTTTGCCGACCACTGCCCTAGTTGGTTTGGCTCAGTGGATAGAGCATTGGCCTGCAGACTGAAGGGTCCTGGGCTTGATTTTGGTCAAGGGCACATGCCTGGATTGTGGGCTTGATCCTCAGTAGGGGACATGCAGGAGGCAGCCGATCAATGATTCCCTCTTATCACTGATGTTTCTCTCTCTCTCTCCCCCCTCTCCCTTACTCTCTGAAATCAATAAAAATATATTTAAAAAAAAAGATGCCTGAGTTTACAGGGGAGTTATGAGGATTAGATTACACAATGTATACAAGGCACTGCGCAGAGAACCTGGTATAAAATAAGCACTAGCTAATGGTAGCTGCTGCTACTGTTGTTGCTGTTAATTATGTAAGATCCAACAGTTCCTACACAAGGAACCAAAATGAAAACCTCCGTCTTCTTCCCTTCCACCAACACCGCCTCACTTTCAAAACGGTCACCGAGACTCCTCCGTGTACGGAGCGGACTCCACCATTTCCAAGCAATGTTTCCCCTCTTATCCAGACAATCTAGGATTTTCAAAAGCCAACAGCAATTCCAACAGCTGATAACATCACAAAAACACGAGGTGTCATACGTGTCTCAATACCACGATGGTCACCGGGTGCCCCACCCCTAAATTAAACTTTAATCAAGCTTCTATATCAGACTACCAACTTATAGATTATATAGAGGATAGAGAAACACGTGAAACTAAGCCAAAATTCAGACTGTAAGAAACTGTACAGGATAAACCAGGTTGTTCAATAAATTTCAAGGAGGAGGGGGAAAAGGGGGAAGAAGAAGGAATTTACAAACTTAAAAAAGACTTAAAAGACACTTCAGCCCAGTCAGGTGGCTCAGTTGGTGGGAGCATTGCCCAGGACACCAATCGATTGCTGGCCTGCTTCCCAGTCAGGGCACAAACCTGGGTTGTGGGTTTGATCCCCATTCCCAGGCAGGGCACATACCTGGGTTGTAAGTTCGATTCCCAGTGGGAGACCGCTGATCTGTTTCTCTCTTTCTCTCTTTGTTTCTCTCTCTTTCTCCCCCACCCCTTTTTCTCTCTCTCTCTAAAGTCAATAAAAACATCCTCAGGTGAGATTTAATTTTTTTTACAATCAATCCTGATTTATTTATTTTTACTTTTTTAATTACCACCCTCCCAAAAAGGCAGTAACATCAGCCCCACATACATCTGCTTGGAAGAAAGAACATGCTAGTGACATGACCAGAATATTCAGCAATGTTTTATTTAAGTTTTGGACATTTCCTTTTTCCTCTTGAAAAATCAATAGATTAGCATTCTGATTTTTAAAAGAAAATCATTAACAGCACATATAGCTTTTACTCTGCCTATGTATGCCACACCTATGATAAAAGTCTTATTCTGAAGAGGATTTTTAAAGACTTAAAACGATACCCCTTCAAAAGAAGAATATCTACAAGAGACTCCTGAAGCAAAGGTCAAGGGAAAAAAACCAACAACAAAAAGCCAAGAAAAAATGTTTGTAATGAAAGCTTAACAGAAAATCTATATCTTCAACAGGACTGGCTGTCAACAGTAACCTTCCCAGAAGTAACCCATCCTCTGATGAAATTCAAGATAGCTTAAATTATAAGATGTAATTTTATGAGATATAATTATGAGAAAATTATAGCACCTCCCTGTCATCAAGAAGCAGCCAACAACTTAAGGTACAGTAAATGAAAATTAATCTGAAATTTCAACATGGGCACATGCTGTTGTAATAAAGATGACTTTTTTATTTCTATGTTATTTAAAAAAAAAAATTTGAGACAGTTCACAGGGTGCATTAGCATTAACAAGAAAAAAAGCGACACGATTGGAGCAAAGAAAACATCAGGGAGGAAACTCAGATGAAGGCAGAGGTAGACTTGTACAAACTATCTGCCACAGAGCAACGCCTCTGACGCTGAGTTCCCTTGCAAAGAGAGAACGAGCATGGATTACCAGAATCATGCAACACAAATGAACCAGCTGGTCAAAGGTCACAGCTTTTCCTGATACCAAGACCTGGGAAAAAATTACCAATGGGTTCTAATAACAAGGGCGATAAAAACAAAAACAGTTTGAACTGTATCCTTAAAAAGAGTCAAGATGGTTACTTTCATGTGACGTGTATCTTACTACAATTTTTAAAAATGGGGTGGAGGGGTCAACAGCAGTGCATTTTCATCGCACTTGTCCTAGGCCAAGAACTCTGTATGTTTACATCAGAAAGTTCTCCCAACTTGAGGAGGTAGGGTCATTATCACTCCCATTTTATACCTGAGAAAACTGAGGCACCGAGAGGTTAACTTAACCCACAACGAAGAAGTAGCAGAACCAGGATTCAAGCCCAGGAAATCATTCCCATTTTATAGATGAGAAAACTGAGGCACCAAGAGGTTAACACACAACGAGGAAGTAGCAGAACCAGAATTCAAGCCCAGGAAATCTGGCTCCAGAGCCCACACTCCTGACCATTACATAACCCCTCATCCATAATGACGTCTCTCTTCAGGCAAAAGCATTTGCCTTCAGCTAAAAGCATATCTGTCCATGAACTACTATTAGCTCATTTTTTGTTCAGTCTTAGTCCTGCCGCTCAGCTGCTGATAACAATAGCAATAGTTGCAACAGCACCCATAGGGCACTGAGATAAAGGAGATTAATATCCTCACAAGAATCCCACAGTAAGATAAGTACTAAATTTTATAAAGCTGTTTATTTTAATGGCCCTCAATAAAGGCTGATTGCATTACACCAAATAACAATTCTGTAAAAGTAATTTTTCCCCAGTCTAAAACAATGCAATCAATATACACAGCTCTCTGGTATTCTGGCTTGATCCAAGTAAAAACTCTGTTTCTAGAGCATGTATGAAATGTGTTTATTTAAGCAATTCTCAAAGAGTATTACTACCTTTAGAATAAGACATGGGCAGCAAATAAGTAGATACATACTAGAATGAAGCTCTTCTATATTGATTACAGGCAGACTACATATTTCACAGTCAATCAAGTGCAGAATGAGGTCAATATTCTCCTCGGAAAATTAAGGAACCTAACCACTAAAGATGTCGAAGTATGCAGCCAACCCACTTCTCCATGGAGGTGAGCCAAAAACCAAATTTTCTTACAGGGCCAAAATTTTCCACCCAAAGAGGTTCTGATTCTGTACCAATGAACAAACTTCCAATTGGGTCCCAACGTTCTGTACCATTCCATATAATCACAATGATTAGACCTGGAAAATTCTCAAAACGTGCATTTCCCAATATTTATCTCAGCCATAAAATTACCTCAATTAGGCATCCACAGAGCACCCAATTGAGGCATGCATCCCTAAGTTAACGCAATGAATTGGGCAGCTATGTAAAGTTACTATAGACTAGAGGCCCAATGCACAAAATTCATGTAAGGGTTTCGGCCCCCGCAGCCCCAGCTTTGTCTCGAAGGTCATCCAGAAGGACATTGGGAAGGTTGTTCGGCTGTCTGGTCTAATTAGCATATTACACTTTTATTATTATAGAAGATAAACCAACTAAATGTCCAAGGATAGCTATATATATAATATACAGACACACATACTAGAGGCCTGGTACAAAATTCACCTTTAGTATATCATTTGCAATTACGCTTTGATTGTTTGGACAACCAGATGACCAGACACTTAGCATATTAGGCTTTTATTATATTTTGTGTGTGTGTGTGTGTGTGTGTGTGTGTGTGTATACACAAAATGTATATACACACTTTGGATAATTATAAAGGCAGTGTTTATTTTTTAAATACATTTTATTGATTTTTTACAGAGAGGAAGGGAGAGGGATAGAGTTAGAAACATTGATGAGAGAAACATTGATCAGCTGCCTCCTACACACCTCCTACTAGGGATGTGGCTACAACCAAGGTATGTGCCCTTTGCCAGAATTGAATCTGGATCCTTTCAGTCTGCAGACTGACGCTCTATCCACTGAGCCAAACCGGTTTCGGCTAAGACAGTGTTTATTAAAATACATTACATTTTCAAAATTGAGCAATCAGCTGTTAAAGTACATACACTATTTTGGGGACACTGTGTGTGTGTGTGTGTGTGTGTGTGGGTGTGTGTGTGTGTGTGGTGAGTCTTGAGTTTGGAATAGTAAGTATCTCACTTTCTGTCTTTCTGTCTGAAATAACCAAGGCCATTCCTATTTAGTTTAAATATAACATTATAATACCAGTACATCATGTAAATACAACTATTTCATATGGCTAGGAAGCAATGAAAAAGTCAAGAATCACACAAGGAAAGTGAACAAATATGAATAACAGAGCCTTAGGAAGAAAAATCTAATATACAATAAACATCTGATAAAGATGTTCGACTTTATAAATAGTGAGGGAACTTCAAAGTACAATGGAATGAGCCTGTCCCTCATCCAAGATCTGTTTTTCAATCTCAAGGGACAGATCTGAACCTGTTTTGGTCACGTGGCCACCCTGCAGCAATGACCATGATCAAACCTAGGCCTATGCCCATCCCTGGCCAAGGGGGAGAATACTGTGACCAGAAAACGGGGGAAGGGATACCAGCCAGCTAAAATTAATAACTTACCATATAATTCATTATAGATTTTCTCCTCTTAACTCTGTATACTTCCCTTTCTTTGAATTTTTTATTAGAATATAGTCATGTATGATATGCATGATTTATTTTTTAATTTGAAAAGGAAAAATTGTTGAAATGCAGTCAGTAAGAAAGCTTACGGTCTAAAACGTTCAGAAATAAAGCTGGGGAGTGGGGAGACTAAACCTCACCTATATATATAAATTAGAGGCCCGGTCCACGAATTCATGCACCAGTGGGGTCCCTCGCCTGGCCTGCGGGATCGGGCCAAAACTAGCTCTCTGACATCCCCTGAGAAATTCCAGATTATGAGAGGGTGCAGGTCAGGCTGAGAGACCCCATTAGTGCACAATCAGGGTCAGGGAAGGATGTGGGAGGTTGGCCAGCTGAGGAGGGACCACGAGAGGGCTCCAGGGTGTGTCCGGCCCATCTTGCTCAGTCCCGATCAGCTGGACCCCAGAAGCAAGCTAACCTACTAGTTGAAGTGTCTACCCCCTGGTGGTCAGTCCACATCATAGTGAGCAGTTGAGCAATCTTAGCACATCACTAGCATATTATGATTTGATTGGTTAAACAGCAAACTGGATGACTGGACACTTAGCATATCAGGCTTTTATTATAGAGGAAACCTAAGCAACCGTCCAACCGTCTGACCGGTAGCTATGACACCCAATGACCACCAGGGGGAAGATGCTCCGACTGTGCACTGACCACCAGAGGGCAGATGCTCAACACAGGAGCTGCTGAGCTGCAGTGACTTGGCAGCTGTGGTTCTAGGATGACGCACCCAGAACCAGAGAGAAGGAAGCCTGACTTCAGGGTGCATCACCTGAGAACCTCCCTCTCGCAATCTGGGACTCCTCGGGGGATGTTGGAGAGCCGGTTTTGGCCTGAGCCCCAAGGCCAGGCCGAGGGACCCCACCAGTGCTGTGCACTGGGTTCTAGTCCTATATAAGCCTAATATGCAAACTGACTGAACATCAGAACAACTGGCAGAATAACCAGTCGCTATGATGTGCACTGACCACCAGGGGGAAGATGCCAATGCAGGAGCTTCCCCCAGCCCACAGGCCCATGCCAGCCAAGGCAGGGGCCCTCCAGTTGCCCCTCTGGTAGCCCTGCAGAGGGAGGCAACCGGCTGCGGCAGTGGGGACAAGGGCCAGCAAGCAGGTGGCACCAGGCCAGCCAAGGTGGGTGCCAGTGGGGGGCCCCCGAGAGCCCTGCTGGTCACCCCATAGATTGGCCCTGATCACCAAACAGGCCTAGAGACCCCACCCGTGCACGAATTCGTGCATTGGGCCTCTGGTGTATAAATAAGTATCTAGGCTTCATAGTCCTGCATAATTGGCCAATATTTTAACCATCACCTAAAATCCTTATCAAACCCAACATTAAAAGACAAATGAAAAATGGAGAAAACAGATTTTAATTAATAGTATGTATGTTGATGAGAAGGAGAAAAAGACTTCCATGGAATTAAGAAGCAATTTTATGAAAACTGCAGACAGCAAACAGACGGTCTCCAGGACTATCTGAAAGCCCTTTATACCCTCTCTCACTTATCTCACCCCGTGATCTTACCGACCAAACAGTTTACGTAGAAAAGCTCTGGATCAGTTTTACTGAAGCCAATCGTTTTCTACCAGCTTCACATCTCTGCTCTAAAGATGGTAGCAAAACCATGTAAACGAAAACAAATTTATAATAACTACCCCCAGAGACATCAGTACAAATTTCTCCTTTCCCTGTTCCAAACACTACCATTCAGCACTGTAAGTTCTTTTCACAGATAAATTTAGCAATATAAATCCCAGTTAGACGGACACACAAAAACAATTCCTCTTTATTTCAACAACTCCAGGTAGGGGCTGCGGATGCTGATAGGCATCTCTCTAATGAAAGCAATTCTGTTTTGGTGAGGCAAAGGCAATGACTGCTCACCAAATATTCCCGTTCTAGCCAGCATTCCCTAAACCCTGAGGCAGTGCCCTGTTACTGCTTTTGGTTCTGAGAGGAAGCGATATGGGTTACTTCAGAGCCAAAGGCACGGTAACTACGGAGGCTTTATGATCCGGACAGTGCACCGAACATACTTTATTATATTAACTATAGAAACCTTTTTCCAAGTTCCACGGAACTCTGCTACAAGCATCGCTCCAAATGCTATAATCTAATTCAAATTCCACTTTTCCTCCAGATGCCTACCCACACCTAGCTAGGCTCCCAGGCATGATCAGTAACACACTTATGTATGTGCTAGAGGCCCAGCATGGATTCGTTCGGAGGGAGGAGGGTAATCCCTCGGCCTGGCTTGTGCCCTCTCGCAATCCGGGGACCCCTAGGGGATGGAGCAGTGTGCCCAGTGGGAGGCGGCCAGGGAGGAGCCTGAGCCGGGGCGGGGTGCTGTGCTGCTCCCCTTGTGCTCACCCCGGCCTGCTGCTCCTGCCGTGAGCCCAGCTTCTGGCTGAGCAGCACTCTCCCTGTGGGAGCGCACTGACCACCAGGGGGCAGCTCCTGCGTTGAGCGTCTGCCCCCTGGTGGTCAGTGCGCGTCAGAGCAACCAGTTGTTCCAGTCATTCCATCATAACAGTTGCTTAGGCTTTTATATATATATATATATATATATATATATATATATATAGATAGATAGATAGATATAGATATAGATATAGATATAGATATAGATATAGATATAGATATAGATATAGATATAGATATAGATATAGATATAGATATAGATATAGATACTGTGGGTAAAGCATTATAAAAGCATTATGGTATTGGCACATCACTAGTGTAATAAATGGCCTCTACCTTCTATAATTTACAATACGGTTGGTGGGAAATGACACATGATAAATGAATTTCAAGTGAATGTTACTAGTAAAAATAACAAATGTTAGAGGAGTTTCCACATATCTCAGTTAGCAACTAACTATCCTAGTTTTAGTTACATGTGCCCATATTACATCTGTTCCATTACTTTTTAATTCGTGTATGATTTAAAGCAAATGAGATTCTCCACGGGAGTTATAATCTCTTTAAAGGGCAGAGATCCTAAGATATAAAACTTCATGATGCCCTATATTACCATTCAACCACAAGCATTCAGTAAAAATTTATCTTACTGAAGGTGTTGCAAAATGAACACAGCAGTGTAGTAATCTTGACATGTAGTAATCATGCCATGAAGGGTGTGTATCTCTAGCACAGCTGCGAGGGGAAGGAACACATGTCTCTCTGGATCCATGGCAGGGCAGCTCTCCTGGAGAACGTTCAGTCACCAGGTTCCTCCAGCCCTGGACACAGCCCTTACCAGCCAGCTTCTCCCACTGCAGGGCTGACTCCCTCTCTCTCTGGAACAATATCTGGTTTCCAATTCAATTTCTCAAAACCCCGAGGTCAGCAAAGAGAATCCCTGGATATTTTGTCTGAGTATTCCAGATACACATTCAAAAAAAAAAAAAAAGGTCTAGTTCTCTACATTAATAATTAGCATTGTGATTTATTCAATATGACGTGCCAATATTTTAATTCTCTATGTGTATGACATAGCAAAGGACAAAAATAAACATGATCTCCTTCTGCCATCCTCAGACCATAATTTGGGAGAGAGGACATGTGAAAACAAAAAAAAAAATCCCACACAGTCTAAGGCGGTATACGTTGTCAAATGAATAATAAGGAAAATAAAAATGAAGCGTTCATAGAAGAAAGAGGTTCCTTTCACATTTTATCGTCTGAGCACTGAAAAAGCAAGGTGGAGTTTGAGCTGAGCTCTAAAGCAGCAGTCAGCCGAAACCGGTTTGGCTCAGTGAATAGAGCCTGCAGGCTGAAGGGTCCCAGGTTCGATTCCAGTCAAGGGCACATCCCTTTGGTTGTGGGCACATCTCCAGTAGGGGGCGTGCAAGAGGCAGCTGATTGATGTTTCTCTCTCATCAATGTTTCTAACTCTCCCTTCCTCTCTGTAAAAATCAATAAAATATATTTAAAAATAAAATAAAAAATAAAGCGGCAGTCACCCGCTGGTGGTCTGTGGACCGCTGGTGGTCTGTGAGGTGTGAAAGGTTGGTGGCCGGACTTTGAGGGACACGTAGGATTTCAGGAGGAATAGGCCAGGGTAAGTGGAACATTCCGGGGAAAAGAACATATAAAGGGGTGGAAATTGAGAAGCCCGAAGGATGCTGAGGGGACAGTAAACTGGCGATTTCACTTTGAACAGCGTATTGGGGGAGACTGCGAAGTGAGATGAGAAAAGCAGGGTGTGGCCAGACAGCCCGGAAAGCTTTCAACGCCGGGCTCAGGAGCAGCCTTATCCTGACAGTAATGAGGAGCCCGGGGAGGTTTTAAAGCAGCGTACCACAATGGAAATAAAAATCACACTCATCTCCACACAAAATGTGGGACAGACTGAAAACGGGACTCACGGGGGCCAAGGAGACCACTTTGGTCCCTATCCAAAAAGCAAGCCTGCATTAGAACCATGACATTGAAGGAGGGAAGAAAGGAACAAATCTCAGGATCTAACTAAGAGAACCTGAAAGGTGTTTTCAGCAGATGTCAACTCAGACCCTCAGAACTCGAGAGAGCTGCAGTTCGGATACTAGAAAGAATGTGAAAGCACAGAAACGATGAGTTCCTGCCCACCCGGCGGGCCTCTATACTTGACTTGATACTGGTCCCTTCTAAGCGTGTATGCATTCCCATCTCCCTACTCACTCCCTTTTCATGGGGCTTGGAGGGACAGAAGTGGGAAATTATATATAAAAGCAGCCAAGTGATGATGGCCAGGTAGTTATGTAACAAATGGAACTAAAACATCTCTGAAGGCCAAAGGCATTGCAATCACATCTATTACAAAATGGAAAAACAGACTGCAGATCCAGTCATACTGCAGGCTTGAGTAATTACATCAGATATATCCATTAAACTTGGCAAGAAGTAACACTGGATGAATGGAGTTATTGAGGCCTCAGTCCTTAACAGCACAGTTTCTTAACCTTTGGGGAGGGTCAGAGACGCTTTTGGGAACTTGCTAAATGCTACAGACCCTCTCCCCAGAGAAATACAAAGATTCACAAAATTTTGCACACAATTTCAGAGTGTTCACAGATTCCCTAAAGCCTATATGGAGACTCTTAGTCCATAAACTCCAAGGGATCTTACTTATGAACCTTGATAT
>PVJN01002743.1:0-42065 GCA_004026805.1 Lasiurus borealis
CTGCACTAATAGCGAGAAGTGGGTAATTGTGGTGTAGAGTGGGGAAGAGAAGGCATTCTGAGAGGAAACAGCCCATGCCCAAGTATGATGATGCGAAAGAGCAAAAGTCATAGTAGACCAACCAATTTGACTGTAGTGAAGAGGAAAATTATAACCAGGTCTCAAGTGCTAGAATTTTTTCTCAAAATTCTGGGTATGAGTAAGTCTGTGTTCTTCCGAAAATGTAATTTTAAAAGAGTCTATTTTTTCTCAGTTTGGGATTATAGGTCCTTTACTGTGAAACAATTATACATTTCCTGTTTTATTTAAGCCATTTATTAAAAATAATTTTATATGAAGGCATCCCTATGTGGTTTTTATGACATATTCATACAATTACTCTATTAAGAAACAGAGTCTAACAACTGACCCCTTTTGAACTCAACAACAGTAGTCTATTTTACCAATATGATGCATTGAACTAAGGATTATTGCTCTCATTTCAAAAGCTTCTTACCCTACACCTGATAACCCCTTTTTCATAGTATCTCCTTAGAGACATCATAAAAGCAATGCTGTTATGATTCCCATGTTATGAAAACCTATAAATAACACAAATAGGAAATCGCATTCTTTCTATTGATATTTCATGATATTTTATGTCCATCCATGGGTAGGATTTGGCAACGTCTTTCTAGAAGGTAAGAAATCTGCACCAGGATGGAAAATTATTCTGGTAAGTTGCTTTATGTTAAAGAAAGCTTTATTCTTTAACAAGCAGTCAAAAGCTTCTAACAAATCAGTGATGCAATTAAGTAGTTTTAGGACAGTCATTTATGTAGAGAAACACTGGAATTTTACTTAGGTAAAAAAATAAATACAAAGAAAATTCTCTCATCCTGTTATGCTTTGATAATCAGTATGCTCATTGCTCATAAATATCCATGCATTTCAAAATGTGTTTGTTTTTTAAAAGACCTGCTTACCATATGGCAAACACCGTGCTGGGAGCTAGAAAACAAAGATAGAGACCTGTCTTACACATATTTTACACATATCTTGGGTATGGAGTTCTCATTTCTCCTCCAGGAGGTTCTTAAATATAGAAGATCAAGAAAGCTACTTTAAAGCACTAAAGGCTCCCCAAAAAACACAAATAGTTGGTGGAGGGAGACACTTCACCCACCAACAAAGTGAGCTCCCCGCCAAAGCAAATTACCACATTCCATCTCTGTATAGAGTGACTTTGATGCCAGATTTCCACAGTGTTGGAACCAACTGTTTTGCTCAGTGGTCCCAATAGCTTGTTGTAAGAATCCAATTTTTAGTTTATGTTATACCATCCTATCCAAATATTTTCCTTCTAAAACTGTCATATCCTTTGGGGAGCCTTCCCTTCACTTCTCCCACTCTCTTCCTTTCCTACTCAGAAATAATCGTATCACTTGTTCAAAACACTTTTCTACAGCTCCGCTTTACTACACAGAATATTGCATTTCAGTGATTTGTGTCACTCCCCATTAGTGACTTACGCAAAGGCAAGAAGTTTTCTTTTTCATCGGTATCCCTAGATGTTTGGTGACTCTTTTCTGAGCAGATGAGTGCAATAAAGGAACAGTACAACTATGAATTTATGCTTTCTGACTTTATGGAACACAAATCTCCAAAAAAATTTCCACTAAGTTTTTTAAAAAATTTTAAATATATTTTTATTGATTTCAAAAAGGAAAGGAGGAGGAGGGGGGAGGGGGAAGAGAAGAGGAGGAATGGGGGGGGTGGGGGAGGAAGAGGGGTAAGAGAAGGGGGAAGAGGGGGAGGGGGAGGAGGATAAGTGGTTGAGAGGATCATTAATTGGCTGCATTCTCCATATTCTCTACTGGGGATGGAGCCCGCAACTAGCAAATCAGGCATGTGCCCTGACTGGGAATCGAACCGTGACCGCCTGATTCATGGGTCGACACTCAATCACTGAGCCATATCAGCTGGGCTTTACTGTTATTTTAGTGATATTTTAGAAATATATGCATTTAATCTTTCAGTGTCTTGATGTAGACTTCACCCTGCATTGAGAACTTCTGACATTTTTATTTGCAGGCCATACTGTATAGCAAATAGAAATATTCATCATGAAAGCTTTCTGATTGCATTAATCCAGGAAAGAAGAATAAAAAAGGGTTTATATATCTTGAAATTTGATTCTTAAGGGAGTAAGTGATAGAAAACTATCAGTATGAAAGGAGTTCTTACAGGTTTGCAATCACAAGAATGATATAAATGACTAAGTATGGATAATGTCTGTTATCTCAAGGATCATGATAGGCATATGCCTTGAATAAGTGTCATAATTATTTTTCACTGCCATCCTGATGTGGATGAAATACATAAAATGCAGGTATTTAAAAGCGATCCTTTCATTATACTCAGTAGTGATGAGATATAATACACATTAGTATGTATCAGTCTAGACTCAAGGAGTAGATGGACTTCGAGAGGGCTTAAAGGAAAATGGTAACTATGATTGAAGTGCTGAGGGTAAGGAGAATCTAAGTAGTAAGCAGAAGAACATAAAGTTTATTCAGAAGAGATAAACTAGATGGTTTTTGTAATGTCCCTAAAGTATATACAGTACAGAAATACTCATTTTCAGCTTTTAAAGTGCCTTTTCTAAGAAAAGTTAATGGGATAATTGGTGGGTCAAAGTACTTTATTGATAGTAGGCTGCTCAATGTTAGTTTTCTTCTTTCTTAAAGGACCCAAGCATAATAAAATGGTCTTTAATTTCAACACAAAGAAATGAAGTTTTATATAAGAATTCCTAGAAGTGAGGTTTATGACAGGACAAATCCATTGCTTAAAAAACTGAAATTGACATGGAAAAAGAATGGATGGACATAGATGAATGGATGAAAGACATTTTTTTTCCCCAAATGATCCTAGAAATGCTGCATTTATTTATTCATTTTTCTATACTTTCCTATTTTTTCCATAATTTTTATCAATGACCAGGTAACATTTTTATAATGGATATAAATTTGCACAATTTATATTTTCATCACAACATGATATTATAGATATATTCATTTATACTGTGATTATAGGAGGTCAAACTGAAGCTAAACAAGGCTTGGGTTCAAGTCCTGACTGTCACTTACGAGTTTCGTAACCATGGGCATGTTGCTTAACTTTCGAAAACATTGATGATAGTGTTGCCTACACCACAGAGTTGTGAGAGGATTAAATTAATAAATACATTTTTTTTGTTTAGAATTTTTGCATCTAGAGGCATCCCTTGGAAATACATATTGCAGCTTTAGTTAGTGACCAATGAAATAAAACGAATATAGCAATAAAGAGGTTCACTTGAATTTTTTGGTTTTCCAGTGCATACGAAAGTTATAGTTACTATATTCTAAATGTGCAATAGCACTGTGTCTAAAAAATTAAAAAATATTTTACTGCTAGAAATGCTAAGCATTATCTGAGACTTTAGCATTCCCTAACCTTTTTGCTGGTGAAGGGTCTTGCTAGTCAAGGATGTTGACAGCTGCTGACTGATCAGGGTGGTGATTGCTCAAGTGGCAATTTCTTAAAATGAGTCAACAATGGAGTTTGCTGCATCCACTGATTTTTCTGGAGCACGCGGTGCTTTCTGAGAGCATCTTACCCACTGATGAATAGAAGAAATTTAGCCCATAGGTATATTTTGATTAACTATAGGATACTGAAACTTTTTCTTTAAAATGGACTGATTTGGTGAAGGAGGCCATGTGCATTAGGCCTCAAGTCCTCACCATGGAATATCAATGCGTTTCACTCATCACATTGCCCCACACTCTCTAAAGGCAACTGAGCTTATGAACCCCAGCTTATACTTCTTTGCCTTAAGAAGATTCTAGAAGACAATGATATTGGTGATTATGTTTAAAAACAAAACAAAACCACAACCTTTGGGGTTTTAAATATAGGTAATACAATAAAGTACAGATGTGATTTAATTTTTTCAGTTACTTTAAGCATCTATCTCAGCTCTTCATTTTATCACATGCTAGATGCCCAGTGCACGAGATTCGTGCACTCGAGGAGGATGTCCCTCAGCCTGGCCTGCACCCTCTCACAGTCCAGGAGCCCTCAGGGGATGTCTGACTGACAGCTTAGGCCTGAAGGGAGCAGGAGGACATCCTTAGTGCTGCCACAGAGGCGGGAGAGGGTCCCACCACCACCACTGCACTCGTCAGCTATGAGCTGTGGGCCGGCTCTGGCTGAGCAGCACTCCCCCTGTGGGAGGGCACTGACCATGAGGGAGCAGCACCTGCATTGAGTGTCTGCCCTCTGGTGGTCAGTGCACAACATAGCGACCAGTTGTTCAGTCATTCAGTCGATTTGCATATTACCTTTTTATTATATAGGATTTGATAAGAGTTGGTATAGATCTCCTTGAAACCAAAACCTATATCCTCAAAAAAAGTATCAATTTTTATAATGGCTCTTTCTTCAGGCTGCTGCTATTAAAATTTTTGCATGTGTCCTTTCATTATGCAAACAAAAAAATCAGGCAGAATATTTCAGCAAGTGAAAGGGACATTATTACTATGTTCCACATTGAAAATTAAAATATTCAAAGTACATATAATTATGTCAGACTTAATTAGTATCTGATTAGTGCTTAACGCCTATCCTTTTGAGAATATATAGTTTTTTTAAATAAACAACTTCAGTTGTCTCAAATAATGTGACCAATTTGAGATTCTCAGAAACTGAAAGGCAAACCCAGAGTCAACAAGAACAAAAAATTAACTAACAGCAGAGATTCTACTTGAAGTGAAAGGGCTATTCAACACCAACAGCAAGAACATATTTTGAGAGGGAACTGACTTTGGTAAATACATGTCAAACTGTCTTTGACTTAAATCAAGCAGAACACAACGAAACAATATATTCATCAGAATGTGCACTTGAGACACACAGCTTTGATAATTAAGAAAAAGCAAGAATGTTACTGTGTTCCATCTCCAAATAGTCAAGTTTCCTCAATTGGACTTCATTTATGCATTCATTTATTTATTCATCCAACAATCAAATATTTATTTTTTACTGTTAGACACTCTTTACATGTTGGATTCATGATCCTAAAAAAAGAGAGGAAAAGCCTATATCCTGATGAAGCTTCCATTTTTATGGACTGAAGAACAATTTCAAAATAATCTTTCGGCAACAGATTGTCTCTGATAACCATAAATGCTAGGAAGACAATGAAGGAGGAGATGTGACAGAGTGACTAGAAGTGGGTAACTTCTGACCATACGGTCAGAGAAGGCCTTTCTAAAGAATGCATACGGCACAAGGCTTCTCAAGCTTTGATTTACCTGTGAATCAGCTGGGGATCTTGCGAACATGCAGATTCTAATTCAGAGATCTCATGTAGGGCCTGAGATTCTGCATTTCTAAGGAGCTTGCAGGTGACACCAATACACTAGGTCCTCTCTTAGACTCCACTCTGAATACTCAGAACTTTAAATAAGAAATGAGGATGGTAAAATAAGTTGGGGTAGGAGTACTCATTTTCAATAGCAATCGTTTGCAGAAGTTTGGAGAAGGAATTGAGACAAGCCCAGCCTTCTTGCCACATCATTTCCAATTTCCTTTAATTTTTGTTGTCATAGGAGGCTCCCTGGTACAGTGCAAAGATATGAGCTCTTAGACCAGACAGGCCTGGGTTTCAATCCTGTCTCTAACTCTTCACAGCACTGAGGCTTTGGGCATTTCACCTACTCTCATAAATCTCTCTTTTACATTGTAGGATGTTGGGTTATCCATCTGCTTATAGAAAATAAATCAATAAACACTAGAAACTCTGATCTAACCTCACCTTTAAGCCCCTTTTCTTTGGCTATTCCTACTTTAAGGGCAAAAAATAGACCAAACCCCTTGATTTCATAGCCTTTGTTGCAGCTAATGATGGCCATGACCATGTGACACAGTCAAGGTCAATGACACATTCATGGAAAACCCCAGCAGGAGGGGGATGCAGAAGGCAAAGCCTTGGAGGGAAGAGCCCTTGCCCTTTGTCCTTCACTCTTCCTGTCTATACAACAGCAGTAAGTTCTAAAGGTGTAGCAGGCATCTTCAAACCACCAGGTGACAAGTATGAGGATGGCATGTTAAGACCAGCAGAGCAGAAAGGCCAAGAGTCTGAGTGTTCGTGAGGGTTGCTGTTGCTGTCCTCGTCATGGGCTACTTAGCTCCAGACTCTTCAACATATGAGAAAAATAAGTCCTGATTATTTTCGCTTATGTCAGGTGCTCAGGTTCTTATAGGTAAATGCAATGCATATGTCATTATTTGTACAGCTGTTATTATTTCTTCTGGAGCTATTTAGTAGTAGGAAAGGGCAGATTTAATAATAATAATAAAAAAAACTTTTGTCAGTGTACTTAATAATAATCTGCGGCTGCCTGCCAAAAGTCAGATTGCAAAAGAGACACCCGTTGCAATTGAATCCTGATTTGTATGACCACTGAAGACAATGTGAAAAGCTTCATACGGCAACCCCTAAATTGTCAAGACAAATGTACTAGTGAAGTGTTCACTTTTCAGAAATTGGAATCGGAATTCCCCAGTTCTGGCATAATGGATGATGTTGCCACATAATGAATAACCCAGTGTCAACCCTCATTTCAAACCAAATCTGGGACACCCTGCAAGAAATAAACAAAATAATTGCACTGGGTCCTGTGTCTGGAAAAACATGGCACATTGTTATACTAAAATGGCTTAAATAAAAAATGAGATTAACATGATGAATGAACTGCTGTGACAAAAGATTGGAAAACTGAGATGTGAAACTGAGTACATACCTTGTTAGCCTTTTCTATAAAATATGTGTTTTTCTCATTTCAAACAAAAACTCAACAATGTAGATATTAATGATTTGCAGTATTTTTAAAATGGAAGTATACTACTTATATCTCTGAAAAGAAGGCCATCATATGAGCCTTAGCAGGGAATTGACTTAATTAACACAAGCCTTATTTTTACAAATTAGCTGAACTACAGTGATAACACTGATATGAGGAGCAATCTTGGGTCAAGTCAGTTCAGAGTTTCCTAGTTCTATGATACAACATTGCTCCAGTTATATGGTAACATTTTAATGATTTTCAAACACTATCTTAAAGTTCTAAAAATATCATGCATGAGGTTGCCTTTCCTGCTAGACATGCCATCAATTTGTGAATTTTAAGGTATTTTCCTCTATTCAGTGCAGGTAAGAAAAGAGAAATATATACCTCACTATTTTTTTTTATAATTTTATAATCATGCTGGCTTGCAGTAGTTGCTTTACCTCTATAAAAATACTACATACGTTTTTGGGACATTTATAATAAGGTAGCAACAGAAAAAATATGTCCTGGCAAACCCTGAAAGAGCATGGCAGCCCTTCAACACTCTAACCCATATCTTGCCCTATGCACCTCTTCCATTTGGCTGTCCCTGAGTTGTATCATCCTATATAATGAAAGGCTAATATGCAAATTGACCAAACAGTGGAATGACCAGTTGCTATAATGTACACTTACCACCAGGGGGCAGACACTCAATGCAGGAGCTGCCCTGGGGAGCACTGCTCAGCCAGAAGCCCTGAGCTGGTGAGTGCAGAGGCTGGTGGCAGGAGCCTCTCCCGCCTCCATGGCAGTGCTAAGGATGTCTGACTGATGGCTTAGGCCCTCCCCCTTGTGAGCCTAAGCCATCAGTCAGACATCCCCTGAGGGCTCCTGGACTGTGAGAGTGAGGGACCCCTGAGTGTATGAATTTTGTGCACCATGCCTCTAGTTTTAATAATATAAGTAAAGTATTTCCTTGAGTTCTAGAAGCTGTTCCAGCAAATTATTCAAGTGAGAATACTCAACTTTGAGCCAAGTTGGACAAAAATCTGTGTGTTCCCTGGGCACCCAATACTGTGATTGGCATCTGAAGGGTGGGAAGGAGCCCTTAAACCTGAGGAATCTGACACTAACTCTGAGTACCTAGTGTCAGAACTGAATTAAAT
Organism: Lasiurus borealis; assembly: GCA_004026805.1. Lineage (NCBI taxonomy): Eukaryota > Metazoa > Chordata > Mammalia > Chiroptera > Vespertilionidae > Lasiurus > Lasiurus borealis. Next base: position 8,027 of record PVJN01002743.1, read on the forward strand.
TATAGGACATTCAGTAGGTGTCCAGAGAGTTACAGAGTGGGCATGGAAGCCGGCCCCCCTCCCCCCGCCCACATTTAGTGTCAGAAGTGTGAATAAAACCAGTACATCCTGACCTTTTGAATTCTCAAATACCAAAGGAAATAATAAAAATAAAACTATACACAGGGATGTCCACACTTTTCTCTCTTTGGATGGCCATTACACTTGCTCTCATATCCAAATAACTTTAATTATAAGATAACTCTTCCCTTAAGTATGTGAAACATGCCATAGTGTTTAGTCATGCAAATACACAGGAAAAAGTCATGTATTTGCAAACATTTCAAATAATAGAAAGGGAGGAGGGACAAACCACGACTGTTCTCCATTTGTGTCATCATTTCAAAGATAATACATTTAAAACACTCACACACATTTTTCAAAAAAGCTGGAGTAAAAGAGCTCATACTTCACAAGACATAGCTGTTGAAGTGTCAAATAGCTGTTTCTAATAAATAACTTACAACACAGGAAAACCCTACAGTTGGCAACTGTTTTTCTCTGGTCACCACATTATCTCACTCCACTCCTGATTAAACAAAATAGCCAGCATTTTTTCAGAATTACTCTTTGTCAGCTGACATAAAATTCAGGTTGCTTGTTAGTAAGCTATAGATAGGAAATATAAGGTAAGCAACATAAAGTCTTAGAATCCTTCAAGGATCATTGAGAAGCTTGTTTGCAAATAAAACAAATTATTATATGGTCATAATACTATAAAATACAGATACACATTTCTTTGCAACATTAAACCCTATCAACCACTAAATTTGAGTTCTTAATTTTGTACAAAGAAATTTGCACATCTAAGTATTGAGCTGCTGCAATTTAAATGAATTTTAATCACATCATTTTAACTTGTCACTATCAATTCATTTCCCCCCTAATAAAACGAATTGGTAAAAATCTTTTTTTTAAATTATTTTCCTATCTTCATCTATATTTGTGTAGGGATATGCACTTTTGGTTCTTGTCAATTGAGTTTTTAACACAAAGAAGAGAATGTAAATTCCTGTGAGTCTCTATGATTTTGGACTAGGTACCAAATACTGATCACTTAGGTTATGAATATTCATGAATTGCTGTTATTTAAAGAGACTTTTTTTTCTTTCAGAGTTTTTGAATAAACAATTTCAAAATGTTACTCCATCTGTCAATGTTTTCTGAAAACAGTACAAACCTTCTTTTTTATCTTCTGGAGTAATCTTCACTTTTGTATCTGTTATATCTTTGAAGGATGCCAGAAAAAGTACCACATCTCCTTTCTCATTCTTTATGGGAACGATATCCAATAGGCACCAGAATGGAGACCCTGTAACAGTAATAAAAATACAGATCATCACTGCTTTGTTTTTTTCTACGAAAACCTCAAAAATTAGGGCTACAGTTAATAAAGTTCTTACTATTTTCTTCTGTGCCACAACTCCCCCCTCAACATCTTAAAAATGTCAGTTTTCAGATTCCATAAATGTCTAGCCCATATGCATATCTCTTCATTCCTAAATGAAATGCATTCTCTGAAAATAAGGCCGTATTTTAAAGAAAAACCCTGGTCTGTGCTGAGATATTTCTGCTTATGTCACTCAAATTGTATTTCTTCTTGGAACGTGTTGATGGTGAAGAATTCTACTTCATGAAGCATAGCTCCTTCCCACCCCCATCATACACTAGTCCATAAATAAAGACCTTTGTTTGGTATGAATTTGCTAGAGGTTTATTTAGTTGATTTAAAAAAAATCAGTGATTGCTCAACAGAAACACTAAAATAAAAAAGGTGGACAATAACAAGTTTGGGGTCAAATGTGTAATCACTTAAATTGTCCTATTTTGCTGGCTGGTAGAAAATCAGTACAGATTTTAAAACCCTTGGGCAATATTAAGATATATTCTCACAACACAACATTATACAGCATAATGTGAATGAGCGATGTGTAAAAACTGACAATGGAGAAATAACAAGAAGAAAATGTTGAACAAAAGTAGCCAGACACAGTGAGTGGAATGCAATACAAATACAATTCACATATATTAGTAATATAAAGACAGGCAGAGCTAATTGATGGTGTTAGAAGGCAGGTGAGTGGTTAGCGTTGGCATATCATGATGGCTAGAAGCGAATTCTGGGATGCTGGTCAACTTGTTTTTATGATCTTCATGTTGTGTACATAGGAGTGTTCGGTTTTTGAAAACTCTTCCACTTTACACTTTTGCTATGTGTACTTTTCATTATGTGTGTTTTATTTCAAGAACAAATTTTAAAGAGCAATAATGTTCAATTCTATTTTTTGAGCAAAAGAACCATGAGAAACATCTTTAATAGACTCAAGTTCAAGCCTAAGGCTTATGTTTTGAAATGTTTTTATATACAGGGGTTGGTCAAAGTAGGTTTATAGTTGTTTGTATGGAAAAATACACATACAGGTAATGATTACTAAAATACCTTTATTAAATCCAAAGAATAAACACTGTGGTTTGCCCACTCACAGCTGTAAACACACTTTTGCCCACACCTGTATTTTTAAAATACATATTTTAAAAGTATATAGAAATTTGCCCTAGATTTCATGCTGAAAAGGATTCCTGGGCAGAAATATTTGAAATATTAGGAAAAAGTTGTTGCTTAAAAAGTAAACTATTAATCTATTCACAGAAATTTTCTTTTGATAGGAAAAAAACCTCAGTGCTGTAAATTTCCATCTTACATGGTCATTGATCTCGAGTATGAGGCAGAATAACAGGCAGAAATAGCCTCGATATTGCGCAGTATCAGATCTCACAAGTTCTAACCAACACAGATCTTGGAACCAATCATTTTTCTCTAGTTGAAAACCAGATGAAGCAGTTGGTTGTTTTTAGGAGTCATCTGACATAAACACCCTATTTCATTAGAGCTATTGCTGTTGTAGTTTTATAAAAGTGTGGTTGAATTCACATGCAATAAATGCATATATGATGTGTGTCTACTATGAATGGAATATATGCCTGACCCCACATCCTTTTAAAAGTTTTAAAGCCATGATTTTTCTCTGTTCATTTGACTCCTCTCTGGTTTCCTTTCATTCATCTCTCTTAATATCCATGTTACAGTAACTCCATTTCAACACTTCATCACCAGAAACCACGAGACCTGGGATCCAACCATAGCTCCCACATTAACTAGCCATGAGACCACCATATAAAAGTCAATGAACTTCTCTGGAACCTGGTTCCTTCATTCTTACATTCTCCAGTCTAGGGTGGATATAGGGCCCCCAACATGTAAGATAATAAATTTATTCTATTGTTTATGACTAATGAAGAAACCTCATAAATGAGCCATATTTTTTGGCAGAACACTGCTATCTCCATCAACCCAGAAGGGGTCTTACTTCAGTTTTTTTATGGCCACTACTTCAAGTTGAAAGCCCTCTTCACGAATTCTGCAGCAATAGTAGGAACAGAAAGAATAGGGCCAGGCTATCAATCAGAATCTAGAGTCAGTAACAGTGGGGACATGGATAATGGTATGAATTTGATATTTTGGTTCACATTTCAAAGCATCTCTCTGTCAATTACCTTGTAAGAGCATCATCCACATCAGAATAGAGGTTATTAATTTTCCTGAAAAGGCATTTTATCTATACACTCCAACAAGCATCATTATTGCCTCCACAGAGCTTTTGCACAGGTGCACCAATGTATTTTAGAGAGAGGCAAAAAGCACAAAATGAGATGAAAGCCAGGAAATAGCTGCCAACACCACAATGTTTTCTCACAACCCAGGATGTACATCTGTCATTGCATATCTTGTTCTGGGAGAGCTGAAAGGTCACTTTGAGGTCTGTCTTTTAAGATACAAGGAGATGTGATCTCTGACATTGTATAAATTCAATAAAACTTTACTAATATGGTTGCTTCTAAATTCAAGTTTTATAATGACTTGGCATCAACTAGGCTGATGTCTACCTTCCCGTTGCATAAATGATCCCCAAAAAATTCTATAAAAGGAAATGAGACATAGAGACTTATTTTCTCCCACCCTACCTTCTTTCTCTCTCTCAACGGCTCCTTCACATTTATCCGCACGAACTGCCTTACAAATATGGCTTTGAGTACCTTTAAAGTTAGAAAGCAAGGCCTATGCCACTTGCTTCCTTCTCCTGAAAGAGGATGAGTGCCAAAAGCTTCTAACCAGGTTCAAAGAAAGATTTTTTCACACAATTGGTTTACTTATCCTTTCCTGCTCTCCCACATCTCTCCACCAGGCCCTCGGCCCTGGCTCTCTAACAAAATCTTCTGTCTTTCATGACTGTAGTAATTCACAGCTATTTCCCAGGGGCTACCTCTTCCTTCTGTACTTAAGAGACACCATTATGCAACACTATTCAGTTAGCAGCGATTCAGGCCTGGTACTGCAAGTCTTAGGGTTAAGGTGGTAGGCAGGCAATCCTTTGCCCTCAAATCAAGGGATGTGAAGAATCTTTAAAAGCAAGGTTAGAGGGCAGCTATCTTGTGTCAGTTGTAACTCCTTTTGTATACAGCAGCCAGGAAGTACCATGTGGGTTGGTGAGTGCTAAAATAGATGAGGCTCTGGCTGGATGTAAGTTAATAACACCGTTAATTTCCATGGTTAAACACAATTCATGAGAAGAAAAGAGTTTATACCTTATGTGGTAAAATGTATTTTCAGACTTGTATAAATAATTACAGAGAGCTTAAATCTGGTGGAATGTTCCATTTTGGTGTTTTCTTTTTCTTCATTGGGAAAAAAGGGTGCAGGAGAATTTGACTTGCTAATATTTATAAGTGGAAAATACAAGGGGATACAGGTATATAGAGAAGACAGGGTTCTTTGGAAAAGCACTAATTCTGGGGTAAAAGTAGAAGGCAGCAGGAAAAGAGAAAAACCAACTATGAGATGGATTGACTCTATAAAAGAATCCATAGTCATGAGTTTCTGTGAACTGAGCAGGACTATTGATGGCAAGACATTGTAGGCATCACTCACTCATGTTGTCGCCAAGAATTGTAGCCGACTCAACAGCCAATAACATACATACCCATGAACTAGGTAACTGTGCTTAGAAACTTCCATCATGAAGCTTGTATAAGTACATTCTCTTTGTCTCAATTGGAAACAACACCAATGGTGGATTTTCTGATCTCATTGTCTCATTGGTTACTCAAGCAAATTAAGAATGAGTGGCATGTGTACCTTAATTAAGGAGGTATTCCAATCTGAAACCAAAGCACTTGAGTCTTAAATAGAATTTATACTCTTATTATAGGGTTGAGAGTGAAATTTGTTGATCAGTTTTACTTTATTTTCTTTTTATAATGTGACATTTTAAAAAGTATATGTATCATTCATTACGTCCTCTAGCATGAGTAAAAATAAAAATTAAATGGAAGTGAAACTCAATTCCTAAAACATTGTTCATAGAATAAGATCATTCCTAAAGTATATATAGCAAAGCAAAATGAGAATATCAAACTAAGACTTGTGTTAAATTCTTGTCTTTGACACTTTTACTAGGTATATTACTCTGAAGATATTACTACCCAGTTTTTAGTCTTGTAAAGTATGGTTCAGTTTGGTAAAATATTGGTCAGATTGATGAGTGAGAAATTTAGATATAATCTAAAGTGGGACAGTGTCTAGTACATAATCAAAGGGTGATAAAGTCCTTGCTGTGTGCATCATATTGTCAGAACTCCTTTATCTGTATTTCTCATTAGACTATACCCAAATGTCGTGGCTCCTCCTCAAAACCTATCCCACTTGAATTTGTGTTTAAACCATCTTGAAAATCCTTTCAGTTGTAAGTAAGAATTATCTGTGTTTTATCATCAGAAGCAGTTTGGTAGTCTTAAAGCAAATAATAACTCTACTGGTCAATGGTCCTGTAAATGTTTGCTGAACAAGGATATTGGAACTACTGTCTAATCCCATTTGGGATATTCTTTAGATCTCAAGTTCTCAAGCTTCTCTTCTACATAGTTATTAGAGATTTAGGAGATGTGGCTATACATACTCCAAGGAGAAGAAGTAAGTATTTTATTTAAGGACAAAGGGAATTTGGAGCAAAATGGAAAGAGGAAAAAAAATACTCCACAGCTTGATATCTTCAAATCAGTTAAGCATCCCTTGATCTGATCTTCCCTATTTTCTTCCTTATTTCATTCTTTCCTTTCTTTCTTCTATCTCTTTTTACAAATATTCTACCTTTTCTCAAATTTTGAAGTGGATCATCTATCAGAACTTAAATCGTGGAGAATATGTAAGTTGATTGCCCCAGAAATTTGACCTCATCACTCTCACCGCCCTTCTTGAACTCCTTACATTCTTACTCTAAATCTCTGGAGTTGCCAGAACTCTACTATGTATTTTCTCATGCTTATTCTAGAGCAGTTTGCTGCTCTGTTGACTAATGCGTTTGCTGACCACTGTTAGAGAAACTAAAAATAAGAAAGGACTCTAAGAAGAAAAAAAAAAGTAGGAATGATAATCCCGCAATCCACCACCATTTATATGTTGTGTGTATTTTGCCAATCTTGCCTACACAGAAACAAAGTTAAAAATACATGGTTTTATGAGCTCTTCATTCGTCATTAAACATTGAAATGAAAGGTGTTTGTAGCCACTGCTCAGCTCAGGGAGGTCTCCAGCTGGTTCAGTTCATCTCTCATCAACCCCACTCCATCCTTCACTACCACACAAGATGCCAGGCCCCCACTGCTCCTCCCTTTGATCCACTAGTATCCTGAGGTGTTTAGAGGAAAGGTGTCTACTCAAGGCATTTTCCACAGGGACTGAGCAGAGATCTAAAATATATATGGCTTGCACTATAGAGGGGTGGTCCTTGAAAAAGGTGTACTGTGCAGATAAGGTGAATTGAAGCCTTTATTTGCTATTATACCAAAGAATTACTGCTTTTGTCACTTAGTATAGTACAAACACCAGAAAGAACTGGTGAGGTTGCTGTAGGGGCTTGTCTGCTCTGGGGACTCCTTGCTTTTTTTTTTTTTTTTTTTTTTTTAATATGACATGTCCTTTAAGTTTATTCCTCACACTACCCATCCCATCCCTGTTTTCCTTTCTAGTCTCTTGAAAATAGACCTTATATATTAATAATTAATAAATGTTTGGAACTTTACGATGATGCTTTAAGCAAACAGTGAGAAGTCATTGGGTGTTTTTGAAGGTAGCATGTCCTCGAAATAGGACAGCTTCAGTTTTGTCATTTTTGCCTTCAGTGATGCTTCAGACTTATTTTCCTCCACGACCCATTATTAGTTTGTGCTGCACCATATTCTGACCTCATTCAGAAGACCTCTGACTTCTCATTTCAGTATGTTCCTGATTCTTTGTGAATTTCCTAGAAAGCTTCAGAAAAGGTGATCTCCAGCTTCAGGTAGGACACGTGGCAACATCCTCTAGACACATTTTTTCTAAGACTGGAAATAACAAAGAGAACTGAGTCCCAATCAACTTTTCATAATCCTCTGGGGGAAAGAAGGCCAGATATGAGGGGCAGTTGTTAGCAGAAAAATGTCTGATCCAACAGGCGTGGCTTTGTGATTGCTACTTGCAAGCCACTTCTTTCTGAGAATAAGCCACTGAAACTCCCGTGATACTTGACTTTAAGATTTCTTCGAACTCGTAGTTGTCTGGTGGAAAAGAACTTGTTTAAATGGGAATTTGAGAATCAAGTTACCTGTTTATAATTGCACAAAGCTTTTATTGGAGGAATCTGATTTTTGCAGGGCAATGAAAATGATTTTGGGGGCCAATAAACATAATGCACACATGACCTCATGATAGTTAGGGGGTTTGGGGACTTTGGAAATAGTTTAGGATCCAAAAGAAAATATTTGGAGATTGCATTGCAAGTAACTGAACATACAATTGTTCACTCATGTAACAAATATTGATCGAGTGCCTGTTATGGCCAGAAACTGTTTTAAGTATTTGAATACATCAGCAAACAAAACAGAATAGATCTCTCTCCTATGCCCTGAGAGAATTTCCATTCTACTCTGGCGAGAAAAACAGTAAAATTTTAAATAATTATAGAATTTATTAGAAGGTTTTAAATGCTACAGCAAAAAGAAAATGCAGAACGGGGTAAGGGTATATAGAATGTGGAAAAAGGTGGTGTAGAGCTGTAGCTTGACATTTTAAGGCATGATTCCCACAAGTGCTACTTAACCTTTATGTGTATTGCTGGTCCTCTTAGAAGCCTGTATTATGAGAAGGTCATAACACAGGTCTGAGGTCAAACAAAGGAGAGAAGAAAGGAAGGAAAATTGGATGATGGTATCTCAGACTGTAGTTCTAAAGAAAGTTCACTGAGGCCCTGAGGGAGTCATCTAGTCACTTTAGCCATCAAAGCAGCTCTGCATCTCCCTGCTTCCCTCACTCATTGGCTGGGAGCAGCCCATGGAAAGTTTGGCCTCTGGGCCAACACAGTGATGTGTTTCAGAGCACAGAAGCTGGAGTTATCAGCCAACCCCTCTCCTGTAATGAGATACAAGAAGCACATTCTCATGGTTGACATATTAGTGTAGTAGACACCTTTTATTTTTAACAGAATGGCGTCGTGCCCCTTCTTCTTGTCCCTGCACTTCCAAATTCCATTGGGAACCAAAACTCTTCTCTGCATGGAGCCTTGATAGAGCTATCGAGCCAGGTGCTCTGACTAGGCCTCACTGGAGGGATGAGAAAATGGTCCATCCTGGGCCAAATCACATCCTCTCGTTCTGGTAATTTAATCTTGACCAGAGGGACCCAAGATAAAAAATGGAGTGAGCAGATTCATTCAACAATAAGGGCCAGAAAAACCTTTCCAGCTATTTCTACTACTTAGACTTTACAGAACATACTGCTTCCTATCTTTTTCATGAGCTGACTGCTCATTATTCTCTGATTCCAAAGTAACATGTTTTCAGTAAATTATTATTTTTGCCTAAGATAACCAGAATCAATTTATGTAGACTATCAAGAGCCCCAATTACAAAGTGAGATAGTATTTAGAAAAGGATAGTCAAAATGTAATGGAAAGAACACAGGGCTTAGATGACATTGCATGTGGTCGAGTCCTGGGTTCTTCATTTCCTTGATGAGTATCCTCAGATATAAGTTTTACATCTGTCTGCATCACATCTGCATACTGCATATATGGCCACTTCTAGTGGTTAAGAGCTTTGAAGAGATCAATATATGTAAAAGTATTTCATATTTTTTGACTAGTTATATAAAGCAAGTGTTTTGCCTGTATGTTTGATTTTTTTCACCATCAAAGACAATCAGGCACAACTATGGCTTAGTACTAATATTTGTTAAAGCCAGATGATAGTATGGGGAGAGAGTATTTTATTATAAGAATCTCTATTTTCTGTGTATGAAACATTTCATGCTCTTTTTTCCTAATTAAGGAAACATCACTTTGGAAAATGATGAATTATTTAACATTTCCTTGAACATCTAATCTAATTTTAAGTTGTAATACACAAAGACACTTTAAATTGCTGGAATTAGAAAAGATATAGATATTATGAGGTGGAACTCTTTATTGTAAAGATGAAAATCCTAAGTTCAGAGTGATGAAGTACACTGTCCAAGGTCAAAGTGTTAATTGTTGGAAGAGTTGAAACTAGATCTCAAGTCTTACGACTTTCAGTTTTATGAGGTTCGTGCTAAAACACAGTATATTTCTTCAAACATTAAAAAAATCACCACAGGAAAAATATCACATAAGTGACTAATTTAGTTTGTTATCTTTATAAGAAGTATAGTGTTTGTATGTATTATTGATTAAATAAGCCAGAACATGTAACAAATTCAGCATTGATCAAACCCTTTTTTAAGCAATTAGGTTTAGAATTAGAATCGGTGTTTACAAGGTTGGGCAAAGATAAAAAAGATGGAAAATGATTTCTGTGAGCGATCAAACATGTTGAGATGAGAGTTTGGAAATAAACAGAAATGGAAAAGATATGGTTACGGAGCTCCTGACAATTCTCCAGGGTATAAATAGAAGATGGCAGTTTGAGGTGTCAAGTTAACACTTTCCAAGAACACGCAGACAACAAACATACTGAACATTTCTCCTATTGTGCAAACTCCACTCAGTGAAGACTCAGAAGCGCTGTGCCAGATTGCCCTGAGTCACAACTTGGCAGGCATGTGAGACAAAACACTTAGATGCTTCCTCAACTTACTGCTTCTCCCCTCAAATGGAGCTGATGCCCTACCAGAAACTCCAGAACAAACCCAGTGCCTGGTAAAGAATTGCTGTACCCACTGTATTCAGGTGAGGTACTAGCCTGCCCAAGACAAATGGTCCGTGAAAAAGAAATTTATACATATTTTTTTTCTAGCCTCTATATGATGATAGGCATTTTCCTCCAAAACAAAAAAGGATATTTAGGATCTAGACATGTAATTAAAATAGGACAATTCAGAATTCTAACCATGTGGCCTCTATTTTGTTATTAATCTTCAGAGGTCAGCAAACTTTTTCTGTAAAGGGTTAGATACTAAATATTTTTAGCTTTGCATTATATATAGTCTCTGTCTCAACTACTTAATTCTACTGTGATAGTGCTAAAATAGTAACAGATAATACATACAAATGAGAATGGCGGTTTAAAAAAACACCATACACATCCTTTACAGAAACAGGTATCCAGTCAGATATGGTCCATGGATCATACTTTGTCTTTATGTAGAAGCCTACAGATTACTGTACACTAGGAGTTCATTCTTTTAAAAATATATTTTTATTAATTTCAGAGAGGAAGGGAGAGGGAGGGAGAGAAAAATCAATGATGATAGAGTATCATTGATTGGCTGCCTCCTGCGCACTCCCCCACTGGGGATCGAGCTTGCAGTTTAGGCATGTGCCCTCTACCAGAATCAAACCTGGGATCCTTCAGTCCTCAGGCCAACGTTCTCTTGATTGAGCCAAACTGGATAGGGCTAGGAGTTCATTCTTGATTCCTTGAGAGTTCTGACCAGACTCTACTACCGCAATATTTAATAAGAAGTACTATTTGTAGGTACAAGAACCAGGTAAAGTCTTTCTTTAGATAGAACCTAGACTATGAATCTCTTAGTGGTGTGCATTCTAAAAGATTATCCAGACAACCCTATTTTTAAAAAGTAAAATGTAGTCACTTCTTTTCTCTTTTGATCACAAGAATGGATTTAATTATTTTTCAGCAGAAAAATAGGCTTAACTATCAATGACCTAAAAGGGTCATTGACAAGGCCTTTCTTCCCATTTCAAAACAGAAGCTGCTTTGGAGGTGATGGCATAGAATAGGAACTTTCTGAGCTGCACCAAAAAGCAAACTACAAGCAAACCAGGAGCCTAGAGGAGTGAAATGGAGATTGCGGTCAGAGTGCATAAGCTTCAGGCCAAAGCAAATAGAAGCTAAAATATGTTCCACACTTCTCCTCTGGCAATCTCTGTTATGCATGGAGCAAGACAGGTAGCTTCCTAAATCACTGTAGATATTATAAACAAACAACCTTAGGCAAAAGGGGATTTTTTAAACCTTAAAATACATTCTGAGTTTAATGTTTTCCCTTCTAATAGTATCTATTCTTTGGAGCAATATTAAGATTTCTCCTGCTGTTTGGCTACTCTAGCATTTCTGAAAGAGTGCCTGCTCTTTTTTTTTTTTAAGGGAATATGCTGTTTCAAAAGAATATACTATATGCATAAATGCATAACCCAGGGACACAGATAATAGTGTAGGGAAGGCCAAGAGTGGGATGGGGGCTGGGTAGAGGCGGGTAAGAGGGTGAAAATGGGAAACATCCATAATATTGTCAACAACAACAACAACAACAACAACAAAAATAGTGGATGTTTCAAAAGATAACTTAGTTGGCTCAAATTTGAGGAATTCTGGGTAAGTAAAGGCTTCAAGGAAAAGAACTCTTCTAATCAGATGAAATCAGCTCTCCATTTATAGTTTGGTTATACTGTCAATTGGTAGAGAGGTACCAAGCCATTATTTTGTCTCTTGAAGTAATTTTTAACACTGATGCATCTTGGATCCTATCATCAATGCATCTTGAATCCTATCATCAATGATTAGTAAATATTGAAAAAAAACAACAACCCAAAAAACAAAACCCATGCCCCAGACTTCCCTCCTCTCTCCTATCAAAACATATTCAGCCAACAAAGTATAAAAAGAACAATGCACACGTTAGTCATTCTTGACACTTTCTTCCTTCTCATCCCCCAAACCAAAGAGATCAAATCCCATCCATTCCAGTAGCTAATCCTCTGAAATCTGTTTTCAACCCAGTCACTCTGCTGTCTTTATTGGCCACGTACTACCAACCCAGAGATTATCAAACCCCTGAAGACTTGTGAAAGTAGGGCTAGTGAGGCCCCATCTCCGGATCTGATTCAGTAGGTCTGCCCTGAGGTATCTGTTAATTTGCATTTTTACAAGTTCCAGGTGATACTAATATTATAGGCCTTCAGATCACACTCTGAGTAGCACTTGTATGAGTAACCAGCATCAATTATGTGGACGACCAGCAAAAGTGACCTTTGAAAAATGAAACATTCATCGTGTGACTTCCCTGCTTAGAACAATGAGTGCCTTCAGTTATCTGGCGATAGCCTGGCCATGGTCTATAAAGCTCACGTGACCTGACTCCTGTCTACCTTCCCACTCCCTGTGATTTCTTGCTGCCTGACACTGGGTCTTCTCTCCTTTTCTCAAAAGAGTCCATCTCTCATGGGACCTTTGCACATGTGGCTCTCTTTGCCTGGAATGCTTTTATTCTTCCCTCCCCATAGCCAATTTCTATTTACCCGTCAAGATTTAACTCAAACATCACTTCCTTGATGAAGCCTTTCTTGTACCTGAGATTGGGTTGGATCTGGCCCCCACTCCCCTTTACCCCCTTTATAATAGCCTTTAATTTGCCTGCAAACAAGTAATAGGTTTGTGTGATTATATTTAAAAAAAATATTTTTATTGATTTCAAAGAGGAAGGGAGAGAGAAAAAGAGATAGGAACATCAATGATGAGAGAGAATCATTGACTGGCTGCCTCCTGCACGCCCCACACTGGAGATCAAGCCCCAAACCTGGGCATGTATCCCTGGCCGGAATCAAACCTAGGACCTCTCAGTCCACAGGTCAATGCTATATCCACTGAGCCAAACCATCTAGGGCTCATGTGTTTATTTGATTTCTCTTTCTCAGTACACTATAAAGGTCAAGAGAACAAGGATTATGTCTTATTTTCTCTTACACTCTCCCATATTCAAAGCAGAGTGAGTACCTGGCCCAAACATCACATATTACGATGAATTCCAACTTTATAATAATATTGCTATTGGTTGCAAGAATGACAGCTGACATTTACTGAGTGCCCATGTGCCAGTCATCATGAAAAGCACTTTGCAGGCAACATTTCCTCTAAGGCAGTGGTTCTCAACCTGTGGGTCGTGAACAGCTAGCAGGATCTCCTAAGACCATCAGAAAACACAGATATTTACATTAAGATTCATAGCAGTAGCAAATTACAGTTATGAAGTAGTGACAAAAATAATTTTATGGTTGGGGATCACCACAACATAAAGAACTGTAATTAAAGGGTTGCGGCATTAGGAAGGTTGAGAACCACTGCTCTAAGGCTTTCAAGAAAATGTTATTACTATTATGCCTATTTTACAGATGAGGAACTTGAGGCTCAGGAAGTTGAAGTACATTGTCCCAAATCACATAGTTTGTAAGTGTTGTGAGCTGTTTGTTTGTTTTTTGTTTTTTTTTTGCCTGGTAGGAACAAATCTAGACTCAGAAGCATTATAGCAAACATTTATATAGTTTTAATATTTTCTGTCACATTCTTTATCTGATCCCCTGAACAGCTTTAAGAGAAAAATGTTATCTCTGCCTCTTACAGGTGGGATTAGATATTGAAGGAAAAAATAACTTAACAAAGGTAATGTATGGCGTGTCAATGATTTAGCTAGGAACTCCCACGCACAAAGCTTGGCGTTTTTTTTTTCAGTGAAGGTGATAAAAAGTACTCTCTAGGATAAGATGATTTGTATTACATTTCTGTTCTCAATTATGCATCTGAAAATTTGAGCATCGGGCCGAGTTGTTAAAGGCCAACGATTAGACTCCTTCTTGTGGCTCTATCAGCTTTGAGAGATATTCACACGCCAGAGCTTCTAGGTAGAGCAATAAAACTTATGTTCTTGCAATCAGAATGCTCCCATTGTCTCCAGCACCAATCACAAGGATTCCTGACTGTCTGGCTTGGTCTGCGCTCTCGCTCCAGCTGCTCCCCTCGTCTTGTCTTGCCAGCATGCTCTGGGAGGCACCCACCTGCCTGGCTGCCTTATTTGTTTACCTCCTTTGTGCCCAGCCTCCCAGAGGCAGCTGCGCTAGAAAGGACTGAGAGCAAAGGATGCCAATGAATGAAGCCTCCAGACCCCAATCCTGCATTCTGGAATTAATATACCACCTCAGGAGAACCTGGGGAACGTCCCATGCTAGCAAAGGTTGATATAGTAAGCTACCAGAAAACTCCAGAATGCCACTCTACCTGTGCAAGATAGATATTAGAACAAATTCGCCAAGTAGAAAAGAAAAAAAATAGATATTTTAATAATTAAACCAAGGTCTAAAAACAGAAAGAAATGAAGTGAATGGGGTCAGAGGTCTAGGGAAACTTGGAAGGAGAGCTTATCGTGAAGTTGAAACAGAGGAGCAAAATGAGTTTATGGGAGAATGTAGAAATACACTCAATCAGAGCCTCATGCCTTTCCCGATATGGCTGAGCTCCATTTGAAATAGCAAGACAGACATTTTTACTCATTCAACCAGTCGGCAAGTATTATGTACCAGGGGCTTGTTTTAGGCACTGCAGATACCTAGATTAATACGGCACCTGAATGTTCACTCCCAACCAGGCATAATCTCATGGAGGAGACAGATGTATAAAGAGAAGGTTGAAAGTGTGTCTCAGTTGGTTTGGGCTTCTAGAACAACAGCTGATAACTCACTCCTTTTCGGGTTTAACTGATTTGAAATAACGGGTGAAGCCCGACTAAGCTTCTAACAAAGAAAATGTATCCTAAAGTGCCACCAGACTTTTTTTTTTTTTTAAATATATTTTATTGATTTTTCACAGAGAGGAAGGGAAAGGGACAGAAAGTCAGAAACATCGATGAGAGAGAGACATTGATCAGCCGCCTCCTGCACGCCCCACACCGGAGATGTGCCCACAAGCAAGGCACATGCCCCCAACCGGAATCAAACCCAGGACCTCTCAGTCCGCAGGCCGACGCTCTATCCACTGAGCCAAACCGGTCTCGGCAAGACTTTTTTTTTTTATGGGGCTACATAAGAGATAAAGTTTGTTTATGGTACAAAAACGGAAACAGTTGACAAATTGTTGCACAAATACTGAACAAAATGATTCTTGTTTCCACTGCTACCGTAGATTGATGGACTTATAAACAACAGGAAATTTATTCCTTACAGCTCTGAAGGATGGAGGTCCAAGATCAGGGTGCTAGCCTGGTCTGGTGAGGATCTTCTTCTGAGATGTTGACTGCTCACTCCACATTCTATGCTCACATCACGGAAAGAGAGCATGCTGACTCTCTAGCCCAGTGGTTCTCAACCTTTCTAATGCCGCGGCCCTTTAATACAGTTCCTCATGTTGTGGTGACTGCCAACCATAACATTATTTTTGTTGCTACTTCATAACTGTAATTTTGCTTAGGCTCTACAGCAGCTAGTAAGGTCGCCTAAGACCATCGGAAAACACAGATATTTACATTACGATTCATTATCAGCAGCATTAAAAAGGTTGAGAATCACTGCTCTAGCCTCTTCTTATCAAGGCACTACTCCTATGAATCAGTGCTCCATTCACGTGACCCAGTGACCTCCCAAATATCCCACCTCCTACACAAACTGGGATTGGCGTTTCAACATAGGAATTTTTGGGGTACAAGAATATTCAGTTCATTGCAGGATGGTATCTTTGACAAAGAATGAGAACCCGATGCGATACAGGTTACAGAGGGCATAGGCTTGAAAAGAAGCTTGATGACTGTGTCAGCTTAATGAGGACTGGGGGAGGGAGATGGGCCATACCATTCCTAGCAGGGGGAACATCAACTAGAAAGGCACAAGGTAAGTTAGAACACAGAACAGTAAAAACACAAAAACAATAAAATGGGCTGCAGCAGGGGGTGTGCTAGAGCGTGAATGAGGAATGAAGAGGGAAAAGAGAGTGGAAAGGAAAAGCATGATTTTATTATTTATTTATTTATTTATTTATTTATCTATTTATTTATTGTATTTTTTCCCTGTTGCCCTCCCCGCCCCCCAGTATATGCCCTCACGAGTCTCCTCCCCTCTCGCCCCCCCCATTGCCCTGTATCCACTGACTATGACTACATACATGCATACATGTCCTTCAGTTGATCTCCTACAGGCCCCTCCCCCCAACCTCCCCTGCCTTCCCACTGTAGCACCACAGTCTGTTCATTGCTTCTTTGCCTTTGCATCTGCTTTCCCCCACCCCCTGATTCTTGTCTTTAAAAACATCTTGCCCCTGTAGGCTAGAAATAAACCCACAACAGCAAAAGAAAAATGTTTGAGTCCCAATTTCAATGTCCGATAGCTTTGAATCTCAGTTTCAATGTCAAACAGTTTCGGGAAAGGATGATTTTAAAGGAATAGATTATAGATGAGCTAGCTCATGAGTGGCTTTAAATGCCAGACTCAACAGTTTGCATTTATCCTGAAAGGCAATGAGGAATCCCTGAAAAGGCTTTGGAAACAGTGAGGAGGGGGGATTTCAATTGGAAACGGGGTGACTGGGTATGTGGAATTATTGCAACCCAGACCCTGAATCATGAGAGTCTGAAACTAGGGCAGTGGCAGGAAGAATGACTTTCTATAGCAGAGCAAACAGGTTCAGGTGGGTGCCCTAGAGATCTGAATTCCTGGCACCTGTTACTGTATAAATTTGGTGGATGTCGTGGAGTAAAAGCTCATCAGGGAGGAATAAAGTACAGCTCTATTTTTATATAATTGCAACCAGTCAATGATATAATTATTCATGTTGAGAGTATACTCTAAGCATGACTAGAATGGTGTGATTTTTTTGGTGTTAATCTTGTAATTCATATCAAAGACATAGAGCTCTCAGCTAAGACATCACAGAACCTTTTAGGTTCTTCTTGAAGATGGTTAGATATGCATGAAGCCATATGCTACTAAGGTGAGGGGGAACTAGTGACCAGCCCACAGGCCAGGGCTCAGAGTCGCCCAGGACCAGGCACTGGATTCAGGCACCTGTGAGGTTCTGAGGGTCTGGCACTGGGAAAAGCCAACGATTAGACTACTTCTTGAGGAGTTCAATCAGCTTTGAGAGATATTCACACGCCAGAGCTTCTAGGTAGAGCAACAAAACTTATTTTC
The DNA here is from genome assembly GCA_004026805.1 of Lasiurus borealis. Classification (NCBI taxonomy): domain Eukaryota; kingdom Metazoa; phylum Chordata; class Mammalia; order Chiroptera; family Vespertilionidae; genus Lasiurus; species Lasiurus borealis. The sequence continues at coordinate 25,540 of PVJN01002743.1, forward strand.
TTGCGTTCAGAATGCTCCCATTGTCTCCATTTTTATATAATTGCAATACCAGTCAATTATATCATTATTGAGTAGACAGGTTCTTCTTGTTGGTGGAACACGTCAGGGGAAGAAGGGGTATTTATTAAATTGCTATAATGTTCAGGAATGAGCTGGTGCACATCCAGCCTGTTTAGTCACACGCAGCTCACACTCAGAAGGACTCCAGGCTTTGGCTTAATACTCTGCTGTTGCTGCCTTGAAATTTGTATTTTTTTTTTTAAAAAACTAAGGAGTCTGCATTTTCACTTTGCCATGGGCGCTGATAATTATGTAGCTTTTCATGACAATGTCTGTGTACAATGGACATCTCATTTGGTCCTTCATCATGCATCTATGAGGTGGTATTTCTATGAAGATCAAGCTGGGGCTCAGACAGTCAGAGTCACTTAATGAGGGTATACACTTAGGGAGTGAAAGGGAACTAAGATTGTACCCCCAGCCTTTCTAATTATTGCTCTATTTATAGCGGCTATTCAGAGCTAGTCCTTGGCCTGGGCACAGCCTTCGCCAGAGCCTGATCCTCCAAATTCAATATCATTTCTTCTCACCACAGAGAGAGAACATTTAAAATAATTAGCTTCTTTATTCCAAAGGGGACTTGTTTAGCTCCAAAGATCCTCAAATATTGTGGTTCTATTTCATTTCTGGCTAACAAAGATGGAATAATAAACAGCCACAGGTACAAAAATGGCTGCCTTTGTGGGTTCTTCCCTTGCTAGTTTGTCAGTTATCCCCCAAGAGGTAAATATAGCCCCCGGGAAGTCCATCCATCTGCTGTCACAGATGAGGGGCAGGGAAGGCAGAGCCACAGATTTCCTTGGTAAGAAGTTTAGGTTGGCCAAGCCCATGAGCATGGTTTGGTGTTTGAGAGGACAGGAGTCAGGAATAGATGGCCAGCGTTTGGATCCCAGCCTTCTACTTAACTTCTCTGTGCATCAGTTTCTTTAACTCTAAAATGGGGTGATAGCAGATCTGCTTCAAAGGGTTGATGAGAGGATTACATGAAGTAGCAACACAGGCAAAGGGCAGAGCACAGAGCATGGCCTGCAGTGAACACTCAGTAATTGCTAGCTGTGGCTGTTTGATGAAGTTGTCTGTGTTAAGTCAGGAAGGCTGACACTGAAGAAGGTAAGGTATGCAGCAATCTGGTTAGGTAGGGGCAGTGACTACTCAATCTCGACAGGACGGGCAAAGCTAAGCAGTTCTTGATGAATGCACGGATGCCTCTTCTATACATCTGGCTCCCTCTGTTCCAACCACCCCGGCTGCAGAGCCTGGGTGAGCGCTTCAATGAACGGACTGATGTGAAACTTCAGCTCATTGATTCAATAATGCAACCGTAACCATGTGCACAGAGAAAGAACCAGCTTTCTGTGAGGGCAGCTTGCTCACATTTCCTGGAGCAGACCAGGAAAGCTGCCTAGGTTTACAAGCACAAAGCTTGACGACATGTGCGAGCGACAAGATAAACTGCAAGGCGGGCTCACCCAGGCTGCACGGGCCGTTTTCAGAGCACGTTCTCTCAGAGCGCCTTGCCTTCCTACTGCAACCACTTTGAAGCTGTTTACTGTATTTGTATTTCTGAGCCTTATCTTTTGAATGCACAAGACACGGGGTGGAAATATAAAAATACTAATCTCCTATCAAGACTGAAAGGACATATGGGGAATCATCTTCAAATCATAAAAGCGTCATAAAATGCTTTCTATTTCGGGGAATGCAAAGTTTCAAGTAAGACCTCAGAGGAATCAGACTGAGAATAGCAACAAAAATCTGACCCGGTGTTTGCTTATATGCTTAGCTGTGAGAAGCATGGTTCCTATTTGGTAGCCCTGCAGACATTATGAAACCTCCAAATTTTACAAGCATCAAAGTGAAATGTTCTCTTGCATCTTGCTATACCTACTCAACAAATGTGTTTCTGAAAAAGCTCTAGATGTAGAGCTTGTAAAATATGTACTTATTCTATCAAGAGTTGGGGTCTAGGTCCCCTGCTCATGAATCTGGGCAGAATTGTGGCTTCTCTAACCACAAAACCAAATGAAGGTTTGCCAGGTGACTTTCTAAACTAAGTCACAAAAGATCTTGCAGCCTCTAGAAGACAAGACTTCCTGGAGTCTCCATGCTGAAGCAGTTATGTGTAGAGAACATTAAGCGGTTAATGTTCTCTTGCATCTTGCTATACCTAGAGACACACATACTCAACAAATGTGTTTCTGGAAATCTCAATGTAGAGCTTGTAAAATATGTACTTATTCTGTCAAGAGTTGGGGTCTAGGTCCCCTGCTCATGAATCTGGGCAGAATTGTGGCTTCTCTAACCACAAAACCAAATGAAGGTATGCCAGGTGACTCTCTAAACTAAGTCCCAAAAGATCTTGCAGCCAATGGAAGACAAGACTTCCTAGAGGTCTCCATGCTGAAGCGGTTATGTGTAGGCACTTGAGTGGATTGTCCCAACTGATTCAGATATTCAAGATGCCAGATATGTCAGAGAAGCCATCCAAGATCCTTCAAAGCAGTGTTGTCTCTCATCTGAAGCCACCTAACACCAATCTTGGGTGGCTTCACAAGGAAGGAGAACCATTTGGCTAAGACCCACACTATAGTTGAGATATCATGGTTGCTCTTGTAAGCCACTAAGATTTGACGTAGTTTGTCACACAGCAATAGGTAAGTGGAACACTAGTAAACTGTGTGTGCTTTCTTCATCCTACATGCCTGTAAGAATACGGTGTGTCCATTCCACAGAAAAAGTTTCCAAGATCCCACCTTCACTAGTTTTTCAGGAAACTAAGTCCCCATTGGGCTCTTCACAAATGTATCGAGTACCTAGAGGAAATGTCTCCACAATCTAGTCCTCTGGGCTCTCAAGAATGGAGGACTCAAAGTTCTGCCCTGTCCTCCACGCTTACTTGGATGCTGACCAAGGGACCATACTAGCCAAGGCTAATGCCCATGATGTTGTGGCTTGGACAGCCCCAATAGTCCAAGGAGATCTTTACGAAAAAGATTGCAGTTGCTTTTATATTGTCTTTCTGTTGGACTCTGGTCTGAGTCTTTGGGAGGGTTGGTTGGGGAAATAATCTTGCTTTACTCAGCATTCTCTTTCTTTTCTCCCAGGATCTCATTCAGCCTTAAGAGAAGTTTTCTTTCATTTTCTGTAATTCTAAGCTTGGTTTCTCTAGCTCTTGTTGAAATAGGTCTCTGGCTGGCTTGCTTCATTGTTCTCTGGATGTGGTGAAAATCTCAGGGGATTACAAATGATGCCCATACCGTGATCCCCAACATCCACAAAATACATCCATTTAGATGCTACATTTTGCAATAAAAGGCATTTTCTTATTGTTCGTTTATTACATGAATGGGCACAACATCCATTGCTCCAAAATTTGGGTCTTACATAAAGCCATTCTATATTCAATGCTCCAATGGCATTTCCTAGCAGTCAAATAAGGAGGCAACTTTGCTGTACATTTTAAATGTTAATTTTGAGAATAAGTTGACATTCTATAGCCCTAAGGCTTTGTCTTTTTTCTATATTGAGCTCCAGTTCTAAAATACCTAGAGGGCATAATCAAATATTCTGAAAATCTTTTGCAGAGTCATATTGAATAACTGAATGTAATAGAACTCACTAAGAATATCTTAAATATAAACTTGGTATTAGTTGGAAAATAATGTTTCTTACTAGACCTATCTTCCATGAGCAGCTCATTGTAAAAACAAAGGAAGGTCATGAGAAATCAGATTTCTCTTGTCTTTTATCATAAGCTGACCTTGTAACACTGAGAATGAATATGCCTAATTCAAAAAGTTTATTTGTACACTGGAATGAAGACAGTGTGTTGCTCAATTAGTGGTATACATACTTCTGGTTGTGCTAAAATTATTTTAGGATATATGTATATATATATATATATCTTACACTTTAATATGTTTTAATGTATATTGGAACAAAAATATGCAGCTAGCATATCAAATGATTGGACATTTTGAGGGACACGGTTAAGATACCCAGCAGATGTCTCCCATTTCTCTCTCACTCTCTCCCTTTCTCTCATCTCTACATATATTCCCCAATCGCTCCTCCTCTTCCACTCATCCCAGCCCAAGGGAAGCCCCCTCGGCTTTCTGGCTCCAGCCTTCTCCTCACTCCCCAACATAACTGTTTATTTATGGAACAATTCAGTTTTTCAGTTTTGATTCGCATATAAATGTACATTTACCAGCTGAGTAAACAAAGGATCTTCTTTAGGAGGCATTCTCCCTAAACAAACAAACAGTAAATTATAAATTGTTTTTGTTGTCATATATTATAGAAAGTTGAAAACTAACGACATTTAAAAAGAAAGAAAGAAAACCAACAGATTCAGCATTGATTTTTCTAGGCATTTTTCTATGTCATAAGAAAATTGAATAAAGAAATGGAAATATAAAGAAATGTGAAGTGCATTAGTGGGTCAAGAAATAAACAAGGAGGAAATTGGTGGGTCAATGATAAGCTGAGGACTGTCTATCACATAACACATAGACTTATGTTCAAGTCATTTTTCTGCATTACAATTTCTTCATCTGCAAATGTGAGATAACTCATTTATTTTAAGGTGTTATTGGGAAAATAAAATAATACATATGCTACTTGGCACAATATAGTCAGATTTATTATTACTTAGATTTTATAGATTACTTTTTATCCTTTTAATTTATAAAAGTTAATCAACAATGTTTTTATTGCATATTTATTTATGGTTACCTTCTCTTTGAGGCTAGTGATCCCGATTCTCCATTTAGAGTAGTGATTATTTTATTTTGCTTCCAATTTGAGTTTTAAAAGTGAGTCAACTTAAAGAAAAGTATTAAATAAGCAACAGTTCAGGAGGTACACAAAAATAAAGACAAGTACTGCAGGTGATATGGGAATGAGTCTATGAGTTAAGAAACCCACAACTCTATTAGACTCAAGATTACCTTTTGTGACAAATACTTGTATTTTTTCTCTTTTCTGTTTAGAACTGAAAAATTATAATAAAACTTGGCTACTTACACACATTTTCAAAAAGGTAATACTATATGTTATTATTAATAATAAAACAAATAAAATTGAAGTAGTTTCTGATTAAATAATATGTATCTCAACACAAAATGCTCTGAGAGGGTGGACTACAATAGGGGAAGTTGGATCAATTGATCAATATCCAAAGTCACTGTGAATACAACAGCTCCAAGTATAGAATTTGTACAGATGTGCTGTCTCCCTGACAAGTCCTTTGAATCAGTAACAATATTTTCTGAAATGGTGAAATCCTGAACAAGAAATAGTTCAATCTTCCCTCACTACACTATTGTTTTATTCTAGGCAATTCAGTGGGATATTAAAGTCTTCCAGAAAACACTGTAAGTTAGGTTTCATATCTAGGTAATTAGAAACCAGTGTTTTACTTCATGGAAAGCCCAGTAGGGCATTAAAAAGGCATGTAGTGATCACTATCATAACTGTGCTGTACAGTAGATTTCTCTGACGGATTCATCTGGCATAACTACAATTTTATACAATTGAGCAATAATTCTCCTTTTTCCCTTCCTCTCAACTTTTGGTAACCAATTCTATGCTGCTGTGAGTTAACTGCATTCAGGAGAGAATTTAAATAGAGTATAAAAAGCTGGAGATTTAAAGAGAAGTAATAAAAAGTGTGAATTGATACCACCAAATTAAAGAAAAGAAAACAGATTGCACAAGGTGAAAATTGGAAAAAGAAATAAAATCAGAAAGTTTTAGATAATCGAGGACAGGCAAAGAGGATTCAATGTATATATAATAGGTGATCATAAAGAGGAAAACCAAAGGGATAAAAAAGAACAATGATGATAATTAAAGGTCAGAAAAAATTTCCAAAATAAATGGGCCTTAAACATAAATACTATAGAGCCTACCATGTATCAGGGCCACCTTCTGTTTTTGTCTTTAAATATTTATTGAAATACAGCCACACCAACTTGTTTACATATTTTCTATCGTTGCTTTCATAGTACAATAACAGAGTACTTGTGACATAGACTATATGGCCTGCAGTACATGTAATGTTTACTACCCAACCCCTTACAGATAAGCTGTAGTACAGTAAAATTATTAGATTAAAATAAAATAAAATAAAATAAATTCAGTGAACACCCAGGACAAATATGAAGTTACTTAATTAATAGCATTTGTAAGGTAAAACAATACCATATGCCATTACATAAAAGACTAACATTATTCATCTATTTAAATTGATCAATTTTCAGCTAAATTGATCAACAAGTATAAGGGCCACATTCATACTATTATTGACGTGAAAGAGTTCAGAAAATACATTCCCATGAACTCTTCCCAAGAACAAGCTTTAGACAACCAAGAAATGATTGGAGAAGCTTTAGGATGGAATATATGGTGATCTTTAAGCATATTTAACTATAGCAATATAATTAAGCGATGGAGGAATACATTTAATATATGTAATTGTGATTTCCTCTGACAATGTAAATATAACTGTGAAAGAGGTGAGAGACAAACAAAGGGGGACTATAAGGAAGGCAGAACAAGTGTGCTGAAAGATACTAGCAGGTACTAAAAGAACATTAAATTAGTTGAGGGAGAGAGAAGAAGGCAGAGTGATTCCTGGCTGATTATAATATTACTTACAGTAGAAAATGACAATATCTTTAAAAAGTGGGACACTTTTTATTATAAAAAGGTAAACATCTCATGTAAAAGATACATTTTTAGAAAAACACACAAAACCTTTTAAATAACAAAAGAGGTATTTAAAACAGAGAGAGGCAAAAAGAGCAAAGAACAGACTACATTCTAGAAGGAACACAAATGTCCATTAATAGAGGATTGGTTGAATCAACCATCATAAATCCATACAGTATAATACTATGCAGCTTTTAAAAAGAATGAGAAATCTCCTGCATATATTGTTCTGTAAGGTATATACAACCCTACAGGATACACAATGCAGAATAGTATGAAAAGTATGCTGTGTCAAGAAAGGAGGGAACCCCCCTAACTGGTTTGGCTCAGTGGATAGAGTGTCAGCCTGTGGACTGAAGGGTCTTAGGTTTGATTCTGATCAAGGGCATGTACCTTGGTTGCGGGCACATTCCCCGTAGGAGGTATGTAAGAGGCAGCTGATTGATGTTTCTCTCCCTTTGATGTTTCTAACTCTCTTTCTCCCTTCATCTCTGTAAAAATTCAATAAAATATATATTAAAAAAAAGAAAAGCAGGGAACCACAAAGATATGTATTACTTATATTCAAAAAATAAAAGATAAATATAAAATTAATAAAATGGTTACCCTTAGAGTTACCATATTTTTGTCTGATTAGAACAGCCATGTATACCAACAGAAGTGAAGGGGACTGCTTTTTGAAAAGGCATCTTAATGGTACTCACTTCTGATGTATATTAGACACTGAACTATCTAGAGCAGTGGTTCTCAACCTTTCTAATGCCACAACCCTTTAATACAGTTCCTCATGTAATGGTGACCCCCAACCATAACATTATTTTTGTTGCTACTTCATAACTGTAATTTTGCTACTGTTAATGAATTGTAATGTAAATGCCTGTGTTTTCTGATGGTCTTAGGCTCTACAGGTTGAGAACTGCTAGCAGGGTCGCCTGCTAATGAATCATACTGTAAATATCTGTGTTTATTCGCCTGCTAATGAATCATAATGTAAATATCTGCTGTAGAGCCGATGGTCTTAGGCGCTACATCAGCGGTTCTCAACCTCTGGGTTGAGAACAGGTAGCAAGGTTGCCTAAGACCATTGGAAAACACAGATATTTACATATGATTCATAACAGTAGCAAAATTACAGTTATGGAGTAGCAATAAAAATAATTTTATGGTTGGGGGTCACCATAAAATGAGGGAGAGCAATACATGAAAAATGTTAGCTGCTGAACATAACAATGTGAAATATTGCTATCTCCGTTTTAGACAAAGAAATATTTGCATATTATGTTTACCTGTGAAACTATTTGTCTTCCTAATAATTTTTAAAAAGAACCTATTGAGAAGCGGTTGAAAGATGGCAGCTGGCAGGATGGAGGTGAGGAAGAAGAAGTGAGTGAGGGGATAAAAGGAGAGTGAGTGTGTGTATGTGTGTGGTGTGTGTGTGAGTGAGTAAGGGACAATTAAATCTCCTGGGAAAAGCAGGGGCTGGCAGATCAGGCTCTCTTGGACAAGGAGAGACCACCACCACGGTGGGCACTCCCCAGACTGTGGGACACAGGCATGGAGCCCATGCCACCTTGAAGGGGAAAACGGCCTTTCTTTAGGAACTCATCAACACCACCACCTAGACAGGCCTAGGAACTGCCCTGCGACCCAGCAGCCACTCCAGCCAAAATCCTGCTGCCACAGCTGCAGACCCTCGGACCCTGGGACTTCCACCTTCAAAGCAGAAAGTGCAACCTTCCCCTCCCCAGCGGCAGAACTCAGGTCCACATTAGTGTATTTCCAGCGCGCAGACAGCCAGGGCACTCCACTCCCTAGGCAGTGCCTGGGAGCCACTGGGAGCCCCCATGGGTGTGATTTTGTACTGACAAGGGTGCAAGGCCCTGCAGTAGAAATTCTGCATTCCCTCTTCCTGAATAACTTCCCACATTTTTTTAAAAATATATATATTATTGATTTTTTTACAGAGAGGAAAGGAGAGAGAAAGTCAGAAACATCGATGAGAGAGAGAGAGAGAGACATCGATCAGCCGCCTCCTGCATGCCCCACAGTGGAGATGTGCCCGCAAGCAAGGTACATGCCCCCGACGGAAATCGAACCTGGGACCTTTCAGTCCGTAAGCTGACACTCTATCCACTGAGCCAAACCAGTCTCGGCAACTTCCCACATTTACCCCAACGGCTCAACCTCAGTGTCAGGACCCCTCAGGGCATGTCATCAGAGGGCTGCACCAGCTAAGGATCCTCCACAAAGGAACAGGATACCTGAGCTCATCTATCCACAGCGTGCTCTGGAAGCAGCTGTGAGTCTCTGCTGGGTGGGATTTGGCACAAACAAGGGCACCCTGCCCTCAGTAGAATTTCTGAATTCCCTCTTCCTGAATAATTACTCACATCTACCCCAGCCACTCAACCTCAGTGCAGGACTCCGCAGAACACATCAGAGCACTGCACCGGCTCAGTCTCAGTGAGGACCCTGCAGAGTGCCTTAGAGCGCTGAGCCCGGCAAACGTACCTCCACAGATGTGAAGTTCCAACAGGCATGCACCTTGAGCCCATTTACCCACAGGGGGCTCTTGGAAGCCACTGTGAGCTCTCCCTGGGTGTGACCTCGAACAAACAGGGGTGCACTCCCCCTCCAGGAATAGAAATTTTGAATTCTCTCATCCTTGATCTCTGCCCAAAGACATCTTAATTACAAGGCTACACTGCCAGGGCTCTTCAAAGTGCTTCAGTGTGCCACACTGGCAAACTTATAGCAGGTGATCCTGTGAGCCCCCACTGGGAGTGAGTGCCTATCCACCACAGGTGAGCAGCAAAAACTGATTCTGCCCACCCCACAACTACAGAACTCTGGACACCACAGTCATGCCTCTCCAGAGTGTAGGCCCCCTGAGCCACATCACCCCAACAGAAGGGTCCTTGGTGCCACTGTGAGTCCCTGCTGGGCACGCGTGATCTCAGTTAAGGTTGCAAAACAGCAAAAATAGGGACATTCCTCTCCATGGCTACGGACTTCTAGACACCACAGTTGTGCTGCTCAAGCTTGCAGATCTACATCAAGAGAACCCAAATAGCTCAAGTAAGGAGTTACAATATATTAACAAGCATAGGAGAACTGAGAGAATACACCAGTAGCACCATTTCCAAAAGAACCTGGATAGAAAAGCAATTGGATCTACAATTAAAACATTTCAGGAAAACATGGGAAGACAAAAAAAGCAATCCTCAAAGGAAAGAAAAAGAGGAATCACCAGAAAGGGAGTTAAATGAAATTGAAGCCAGAAGCTTATCAGAGAGAGAATTCAGAATAATGGTTTTAAGGATATTTAAATGGCTGGATGACAAATACACACAACTCAATGACAAATACACACAACTTAATGAGAACTATAAGGAGCTGAATGAGAATGTCATCAACATGAAAAGAAACCAAGAGGAGATGAAGAATGACATAGTTGCAATAAGGAACACAATAGAAGGCCTAAACAGTAGACTAGAAGAAGCAGAGAACCACATCAGTGAATTAGAAGACAAGGTAGGAAAAACACACACAAACACAGCAGCAACTGGAAAGAAGACTTAAAAAGCAAGAAGAGAGCCTAAGGGAGCTTTGGGACAACACAAAACAAAACAACATTCGCTTAGTAGCAATACCAGAAAGAGAGGAAGAGAAGCAAGGAATAGAAAACCTATTTGAAGAAATGACAGAAAACTTCCTGATATTGGCAAGAAAAAAACTATGCAAGTACAAGAAGTACACAGAGTCCTAAACAAGTTGAACCCCAAAAGACTGACACCAAGACACATCATAATTAAACTGGTGAACACTAATGACAAAATAAGAATCTTAAAGGCTGCCAAAGAGAGACAGAAAGTACCTACAAGGGATCTCCTATTAGAATATCAACTGATTTCTCAACAGACACACCAGGCCAGAAGGCAGTGGAATGAAATATATAAAGTGATGCAAAGGAAGGGACTGAACCTAAGAATACTATACTCAGCAAGGCTATCATTCAAAATTGAAGGTGGAATCAGGAGCTTCCCAGACAAAAAAGGGCTAAGAGAGTTTATCTCTGCCAAGCCAACAATGCAAGAAATTCTAAATGGACTGCTGTAAAAAGAAGAAAGAGAAAGGCAAGAAGAAATACAAACACTAAGGAAAAATATGACAACAAACATGAACTTGTCAAAGATGACATTAAATGCAAATGGGTTAAATGCACCAATCAAAAGACATAGGGTAGCTGAATGAATAAGAGAACATGACCCATATATTTGCTGTCTACAAGAGACCCACCTCAGAGCAAAGGATTCACACATACTGAGAATGAAGGGATAGAAAAACACTTTTTAGGCAAATGGAAATGAGAAAAGCTGGAGTGGCGATACTTACACCTGATAAAATAGACCTCAAAGTAAAGACTTTAACAAGAAATAAAGAAGGCCACTACATAATACAAAAAGGAGCAATTCAATAAGAAGGTATAAGTCTGGTGTATATATATGTACCCAATACAGGAGCGCCCAAATACATTAAAAAAAACCTCCTGGAAGATTATCAAGGGAAAGATTGACAACAATACAATCATAGTGGTGGATTTTAATACACCACTAACATCACTGGGTAAATCCTCTAGACAAAAAATCAGCAAAGAAACAGCAATTCTAAATAACTCAGTAGATCAATGGACCTAATTGACATCTTCAGAGCATTTACCCCAAAGCCAAGGAATATATGTTTTTCTCAAGTAAACATGGGACATTTTTGAAAATAGACCACATATTGTCTTCTGAAATTCAAAGATTGAAATCATATCAAGCATTTTCTCAGACCACAATGGCATAATATTAGAAATAAACTACAATAAAACATTCCAAAATATTCAAACTCTTGGAAGCTGAATAGCATGCTGTTAAACAATGATTGGGTTATCAATGAGATCAAAGAAGAAATTAAAAACATCCTGGAGGCTAATGACAATAAAAACACAACAATGCAAATGCTATGGGACACAAGGAAAGCAGTCCTGAGAGGAAAGTTTATAACTATATAGACCTACCTCACAAAACAGGAAAAAATGGTAATGAATCACCTAACTCAACAACACAAAGAATTAGAAAAAGAGCAACAAGAAAAGCCCATAGTGAGCAGAAGGAAGGAAATTATAAAGATCAGAGCAGAAATGAATGACATAGAGATAAAAAATACAAAAGATCAACAAAATCAGAATTGAAAGAGGTGAAATAAACAACAGACTCCACCAAAATACAAAGTATTGTTAAAAAATAATATGAACAACTCAATTCTAACAAATTCCAGAAAATTCAAGAAGGAACACATTCAAACTCCTATGAAGCCAGCATCACCCTAATACCAAAACTAGATAAAGATAATACAATGAAAGAAAATTACAAGCCAATATCCTTCATGAACATAGATACCAAAATCCTCAACAAAATTCTAGCAAATCAAATCCAGCAGTACATCAGAAAAATCATACACCATAACCAAGTAGGATTTATCCCAGAAATGCAAGGATAGTACAATATTTGCAAATCATTAAACATAAACATCACATAAACAAATTGAGAACTAAAGATCACATAGTCATATTAATTGATGCATTTGACAAAATCCAACATCCTTTCTTGATAAAAACTTCCGGCAAGGTGGGAATAGAAGGATCATACCTCAATATAATAAAAGCCATATATGACAAACCCACAGCCAACATCATATTCAATGGACAAAAACTAAAGCCATTTCCCCTAAGAACAGGAACAAGACAGGGATGCCCACTCTCACCATTCCTATTCAATATAGTGCTGGAAGTACTAGCCATTGTGACCAGATAAGAAAAAGAAACAAAAGGCATCCAAATAGGAAAAGAAGAAGTAAAACTGTCCTTATTTGCAGATGACATGATACTTTACATAGAAAACCCTAAAGACTCCATCAAAAAATTATTAGACTTGATAAATGAATTTAGCAATGTAGCAGGATACAAAATTAATGCCAAGAAATCTATGGCATTTCTATATACCAATAATGAACTTACAGAAAGAGAGACTAAAAAACCAATCCCATTTACCATTGCACCAAAAAAATTAAGATACCTAGCAATAAACTTAACTAAGGAGATCAAAGACCGATATGCAGAAAACTAGATGACACTGAAAAGAGATAGAGAAAGACATAAACAGATAGAAGAACATACCATGTTCATGGATAGGCAGAATCAACATCATCAAAATGTCCATACTATCCAAAGCAATCTATAGATTCAATGCACTCCCCATTAAAATACCAATGGCATATTTCACAGACCTAGAATGAACTTTCAAAAAATTCATCTGGAATAAAAAGAGACCCTGAATAGCTACAGCAATCCTGAGAAAGAAGAACAAAGTAGGTGGGATCTCAATACCAGATTTCAAGCTACATTACAAAGCCACTGTTCTTAAAACAGCCTGGTACTGGCACAAGAACAGACATAGAGATCAATGGAATAGAATAGAGAACCCAGAAATCGACCCAAACCACTATGCCCAATTAATATTTGACAAAGGAGGCATGAACATACAATGGAGTCAAGAGAGTGTCTTTAACAAATGGTATTGGGAAAATTGGACAGATACATTCAAAATATGAAACTAGACCACCAACTTAAACTATACACAAAAATAAACTCAAAATGGATCAAGGACTTAAACATAAAACGGGAAACCATAAAAATATTAGAGGAATCCACAGGCAGCAAAATCTTCAACATATGCCAAAGGAACTTCACTGATACTGATCCTAAGGCAATGGAAACTAAAGAGAAAATAAACAAATGGGACTACATCAAAATAAAAAGCTTTTGCACAGCAAAAGAAACCATCAACAAAATAACATGAAAGCCCACTGCATGGGAGAACATATTTGCCAATGTTATCATTGATAAGGGTTTAATCTCCAACAATTACAGAGAACTCATGCAACTTCACAAAAAGAAGATAAACAACCCAATCAAAAAATGGGCAACTAATCTAAATAGGCACTTTTTGAAAGAAGACAGAAGGAAGACTGAGAGACTAATGATAACCTGCTCAAAGTCACTAATCATCAGAGAGATGCAAATCAAAACAATAATGAGGTACCATCTCACACCTGTCAGAATGGCTATCATCAACAAATCAACAAACAACAAGTGTTGGCGAGGATGTGGAGAAAAAGGATCTCTTTTGCATTGCTGGTGGGAATACAGACTGGTGCGGCCACTGTGGAGAACAGTGTGAAGTTTCCTCAAAAACTAAAAATGGAACTCCCATTTGACCCAGTGATCCCACTTTTAGGAACATATCCCAAGAAACTAGAAATACAAATCAGAAAGGATATATGCACCTCTATGTGGTACATATATACAATGGAATACTATGGCATGGTAAAAAAGGAGGAGCTCCTATCATTTGCAACAACATGGATGGAGATGGAAAGCATTATGCTAAGTGAAATAAGCCAGGCAGAGAAAGATAAATATCACATGATCTCACTCATTTGTGAAATATAATGACATAGATTGATGAACAAGAACAGATCCAGAGACTGAGAAACATTGAACAGAACATCAAACCTTAAGGAAGGTGGGGGTTGGTGGGAATAAGGAGGAGAGATCAACAGAGGGACTTGCCTACATGCATATGAGCCTACGCAATGGACACAGACAAAAGGGGGTGGGGCATAAGTGGTGGAAAGAGGGTAATGGGAGACTAAGGACACATGTAAAAAATAAAAATTAAAAAAATATAAGGAAAAAAATAAAATATTAAATCTAATCCATACTAATGGTCACCATAACCTTAAGAGAAATTGTTTCATGTGACAAATATTTTTAAATGAAACTCTCTGTAGCATGAAAATTATTTTGGAAGAAAATAAAGAGAAGTTTCCTTCAAATGTCATAAGAATTGTAATTGAAAATCAATATATTTGGCCTCTTGAAGTAAAGTAATTTGTGTTTTTACCTCCCTGACAAAATTTATATAAAGTTACAAAAAGAAATTGACAGCCAGTTTGAAATTGAATTGCCATGGCCTAGAGCAAAGAATATCCTTACATGATATTATTCTACAATGTCAGTATAATTTTTGATATTTCACAACAGCATATTGTACAATTATCCCAAACAATATTACAAACTAATTCTTTGAATGTTTAGCAACAATTTAAAAAGAGGACATAAAAGGATTTAATTCCTTTCAGAAGGAATTGAGGCACTGGGAAGACACTTGAGCATTCTATACTGGCCCCTCTTAACCTTTTTGCCAAGAGGGACCCTTTTCTCACAATCCACTTGCCCTCAGCTGTAGCCTGAGCTCACTATTCACACTGAGGTTGAAGCCTTGAGGTGGCTGGTATGATGAATCTGTCTCTTGCCCAATGGTGTGAGATGGGCCCTTCCTGGAGAAGGAACCTGAATTCCTCCAGATAAGTGAACAGTGCCGGGGCCCTGCCAGCAGGCAAGGGGATCCCAAGGCAGATGTTGGGCGTGAAGGCCACTGGGGAATAGGCTACCATGGAGACAGAACTGAACCTCACAACACCCTGCTTGGCCCCAGAGGATGACTAGTTAGCCAGAGATGGGTAAGATTCCTCAGGGAAGGAACAACCTAAGACAGGCACAGTCACAGAGGGGCCATCAGAAGAGAACTTGGTGGTCAACAGAGGTGGGACACAGACCCTCACCCTCCCAACCTTGCAGGGGTCTGAACCTGCACTCCTTCTGAGGGAAGTCTCCTGCCCCCATGGCTGCTTCGCTTCCCACGCCCAGCACAGATTGGGACCCAGGTAACAGAGACATGGCCCAGCTCAGATAGGGACCCAGGTAACAGACAGAAACATGCCGACAGCAGCTGCCCTATATCTAAATCCAGCCTAGCACCAGGAATGCTCAGGGCCTACTCAAGAATGCAAATAATCCTTTCCACTAACATATACAGGGTGATCTAAGATGGTTGGTAGAGTATTAAATTTGACAGTAAAAGAGTATAATCAAGCTTTCAGATTAATTTAAATTGGCTAATTGAAATTAGTGAATATTCAATTGTATTGGACAAAAAGCTGTTTCTAAAGTAGTAATTAAAATTTCTATTGATAGCTCATCTCATGGTAAAATTGCTTAACATGCAATGAACATAAAGCAGTCATATTTTTGTGCAAAAAAATTAAAATTTAAAGTTACCAAGATTGCATTAAAAATTTACAATTGTCTCCATTAATCAAAAAAGGGGGATAGCAAGATAATATCATGTAAGGAAAAATATTCGGTAAGTAAATTACATCTAGAAAATTTTTACCTTAGAAAATTAATTTTCATTTATAATGCTAACAGCAAGACATCCATGAAAAACACACATGGTGTCAAAATAAGCCAAAGGAAAATAGGGTAGGCAAAAATAAAAAGGACCGCAAGTCAATTTTATAGAAAAACTCCTTTATTGACTTTTGGTTGAGAATATGTTTATATACTTTCAGAAAATAACTCCAAGACCAAGTGGACTCCTGCAACAGAGAGGAACTGACAGGTCTGCTCCAAACACGAAGACAAGAGGAGAAACAGTCCAGAGATGGAAGACGCTGACGATGCCTTGCCATGCGAGCAGTCAGCAGCTGTGTGTCGCTACAGGATGCCTAGAACCAAACCAGAGAGGGTCGGACCTGCATTGCCACCATTTGTCCACCATCCAGATACCATTGCTGACATG